>KZ345816.1:98792-116345 GCA_002352805.1 Teladorsagia circumcincta | reverse complement strand
GCCCTTCGTCTACTGCTCCAAGGCTTAGTCCCGGTTGCGCTTACTATTTCATCATAGCGTGTTTATTTGGAAATATTTTCGGTGAATAGCCTTGGAGGAGCAGAAGAACGCAACACCGCACCGCCGCGTAGTCCTCCCCCATCTAAAATGACATCAAAAAGCTATTTACAACAAAAGAAACTGATAAATCAAATAAACGAAACAAAATCAGACAGAAAAGCGTCCTATAGGTCGTGTTTGGAGAGGCGGCTCCTAATCATGGCAAATTGCCATGTTTCAAACAGTAAAGACGACGGTAGCCGCCACTCGCGGTGACCTACTTTCGCTCATGCGGAGACTCAGGAGGACTCTTGTCTCGCACCCAATTTTTGACGACTAGTCCTCCTATTTCGCAGACCTCAGCGCAAGTTGAAACTTCGTAGCGAATATGGAAGGTAAACAAAGCTTTTTATAGAGCAGACAAATCTTTTTAAAATGATATACATACAAGGTGATATGAAAACAGGGAGTTTTAGCAGAAATTCTTTTGCTCGAATAAATACGACCCTAGCAATGGGACAACCTATTACAGCCATACGTAGGCTTACGCAGCAACAACTGTGTTGCTAAAATTGCTACCAATGAAACAAGCTGTATTGTGAGGTTACAATTTGGCCTTTACGGCTCCTTAGCTCACTATAAACGATGTGCCTGGTCTAGGATCACTACGAGAAGGACAAGACACAGAAGTGGAACAAAAGTGGTGCTTTTTCCGCGAAACTACTGCCCCACAGGGAGAAGAAGCCCTTGGGCATTTCTTCGTACAGAACCGACGCAAACGTAAAGAAGAGGGTGCGGGCAGCAGTGTCCGTCCTCGGCGGATCTCCAAAGTGGAAATCGATGACCGATTCAGGTAAACGTACATTTCAATGTAGGTGTTTCAAATAGGATGAAAAATTTGCCCCACCACATTCCAATTACAGGAGTCTCACTGTCTTCAGAAGTTGCGCCACTAGCACGAGCTATAACCTCCGATCCAGAAATAACCTTGCACATGAATCGAACACCTGTTCTGGAGACAAGAAAAGACCAGGTTAATTTACACCGAGATCATTTTGAAGGCTATTGTTCATCTATACAGTTTTGACTCCGACACGCCGTTCACAAAAGTGAGATGTGGTTGAGGTTGAGATGACCACGGGAAGGCTCCATTGCACAGTAACGAGACAAGTTTGAATCGTCAGGTCTAAAAGGCCCATATTGCTCTCTCTCTCTCGCACTTCTTGAGATCAAAAGCCAGCTTAATCTTGGCACGGCCAGAAAATTCTGGAATAGCTGTAAATTAGGTGACTGCAGCTTCTCCATATTTTTGTGGCCAGTCATTGCTCAAGTAATTGTGCTCGTTCGAGGGCAACAAAGCGACTCAATTTATTTATCATAGAACTTTCTTGAAGTAGTTATAACATCAGGTGACCTGGGTCGTCCTGGTTCATGTTTGTCAAATGAGATACGCAGCTTGTGAGCGCTCTAATCCAGCAGGCATCATAGAATTCGACGGAATGTTTAGTTCGTGATCTTCAAGGCCTGAACAAGCGCTACAGCTTCTTTGATTTGAACGTTGACGAAAAGTGGGAATCCGGATTTTCTCGAACATGCGTGTGTCGTAGAGTGCAAGCACCTTCTTCTCCACAGGCGTTGACCACCATTCTTCCTGCCCACGATGAGTACATTTCTTAGAAAATTCCCCAGGCAAAGCAAGAGGACCATCAGAACGAAGAAGCCCTATATTTTCGCATCTTTCACCACACCCTCGGCGGTGCTAAAGGCTCTCGATGTCGCCCTGTTCTTAGTTCTAGGTCTTAGAGCTGAGTAAAATGAAACCCTCGTTACAGCTTGGATGTGAACCAATCGTTCCACACGAGCAAAAAATCCACCATTGTGCGCTTTGCTTGCTCAGTCTCAATGCCCTATCAGTCCCTGCTGCTGCCGTGCTACGACACCCTCTGGAAGCGAAGGTGGTGCTGCTTACGCCCTTCATTGTATGTTACCATCGCTTTCTATTCCCGATGACGTGGCGATCTCAAACGCGACTCTTGAAACGTCTCACATTATTGTGCCGGACTGTTAAACCATATTCTTCGTTTCAATGGTTGTCTTCTTGAATAACAATCAACATGATGAAGTTGCTGAAGAGCTTGCAGAAGACCTCTATACGTTGGACATTGTGTGTCTATACAAGCAAGTTTCTGGCCTGGGACTAAAATTCATATGGATAGGCCACACTTCTTTGACCCACAAGAGGTCTAAAACAGTATAGGTTAATCAAAGTCGCTCAGAAGGGCTTTTTGTTTTTTCCAAGGTCTAAACATGAAGAGAAATATTTAGGAAGCCTGAAAAGGCTCTAGTGGTAACGTAGGATTTGACATTCGAACATTTACTTCCAGCAAAGGATTTGGAAAATTTCCATTGCGTATGGACCGGAAGTCGGACTTGTTTTTCCAACAGTGCAGCTGACAACAATCATCAAAAAAGCCATTGTCTCTCAGCAGAAAATATCTAACTGTAGTTTTTCAGCCGCAAAGACTTGACTTCCATTATGACAGAAAGCCCAACCTGCATGGCGTCAAGGGAGTACAAGGTGACTTCTGAACTTCTTTGTAGTGCATTACTTCGCACTACATTAATAAAGTACTTTGTAGATAAAATACCTATTTTATTGAGGCCTGTCACTACATCGGATGACTACCTTTTACCACCTCTTTCACCAATTTCTCAATTATTGTCGTTCTCTCAACACCTAAAATCGGGTTTTCTCATGTCAAGAAAGCCTACTTCCGTGATCGTGTGTGGCAATCGTAACCTTTTTTGCTTGTTCAGATATCAAGGGAGAGTTCAAAACGAGTTCTTCGTACAAGGGAGTTTGGGTGGATAAGGACACGGCGACGCAACGAAAGAAGTTAAAAATTACCCCAACTGCAAGGAGTTTTCGAGATGACATCCGAGAACTGAAATACGAAGTTAGGCTTATGAAGGTATGCTAAATCATTTCTTATCATCAAAATCAGACAGCTCGTTTAATTTCAACATTGGAACGCAGTCTTAGCAATGAAGTTCTATTTCGAGTTTTTCTCCGGGCATCACCATTCTGGAACAGATTTTGTCACGTTCACCAGACAAGGCGTTGGAAAGTTTTAGAATAAAAGTTCACGGTCAATTAAATGCCAATTTCAGCAAATTTCCGTGGGCAGCTGTTTGAAATTTGGAAGGAACTTCATGGCCATGCCATGACTACATAAATGATGATTAGTTCGTCAATGTTTTTGACCACAAATTGAGAGACTCTTAGATTGTGAAGGATTTGAAGCTTCTGAAATGAAATAAGGCTTTGGACTGCCATGACCAAAGTTGGGTATCGTGGGCGGACGTGATGACGACACTGGTGCACCCTCAGTAAACTCATGCTAGCCCATCATGATTTGGAACTATTTTCCAAGCTTTTGGTTGTAAGAAGAGAAGGACTGCAAGCAAACTATGGCAATAATTGCGACTACGCAGTCGAAGTTTCGCCTTTCTTATTCCTCGTTGTTCAAACATCCCAATTAACTCAAAAAATGGGCAACAGTGGCATAGTGGCAGGTGACACCGCTTACCGCGCGCGAGGTCCGGATATCAAAAATTTTTCGTGTGCCGTCCAGGCCATCCATCCCTTTGGGGTCAGTTATACGGTTCCATTCTTATCTGGGAAGATTTTGACACTACGTAGTCACGTCCAACTGCATCCACGCTCACGAAATCGGTCCAGTAGCCGTGCACCCTATTTGGAACCTGTTTACTACTTTCAAAACACCCGAAATCTCACTTATCTGCAGCTAGTCCTGCTTTGCAGAAGCTGAACTTCTACATAGTTACATAATAATATGCACATGTAAATAAACAAGTAAATAAACAAATAAATCAGGGAAGGATCAAATTTTCCGAACGGGAGAAGATTCGACAAAGTTTCCCTAACCGGCTCTTAAAGTTTTTTTTTCCTCATTCGCTCGGACACCTTCTATGCAAATATGAATTGATAGGTATTAACAATAAGGTGACCTTTCGATGTTGAAGATTCAGTTGAAGATTCGAGTAAATAACAAATTCAGAAATTTCCTTTGTACCCAATATTTTTAGGCGATTGTGGAGAAACTCGTTCATGCGAGCCACATGTTCACGAGGAAATCTGGATCGGTTGCCCACACGGTGAGCAGCTATGTCTTGATTTTGTTGTTGTTGTTCTTATAGGGAACGTCAGATTGGGTTTTCCATTTAGCTACAACATTGAAGACAAATGCAGCTTTATAGTTCAATTTGACTTTATGGATATGGGACACTTCTCCTTACTTTTCATACCCAAATGTGTTACTAGTACTTGTTACTTGACTTTTGATTAAACAGTAACGACTATTGCGTCATGCGAAATTTCAGAAACAAAAGGAGCCGAGATCACTGAAATTGTTGGCTTCCCGTCTAGCAGCCCGACAAATGATTGATGGCCATACCACCGACAGCCAGATAAAGAAGAGCCATAGCCATGCGTAGATGCCGAGAAAACCAGATGTGGTGCGGTTTTTTAATCTGACGAATACTTTCACTAAGAATTCCATTCTGAGGTGAGCATGGAACAAACAGAGCCTGTTCGTTGAAAAAGAGAGTGGTAGGAATGTCTAGGATGAAATCAGCGAACAACGACTACCTCATCTAAGTATCCTCAACTCTCTTCCTGAGAGTAGAACATCAGGGTGGATCACGGTGTTCAGACCTCCAAAGGTGAATGGCACCTACGTCTCCACTCGCAGCGTCACACATCTTACAAGGAGAGGCCCTCAAGTCGCCATGGCCATTGAAGCGATGCATACGCCTAGATGCACCTTCGAACGCTGATCTCAAATCTACCTTCCATATCCGCTAAACGATTCTATGAACGGAGTTATGAAGCATAATACCGCAACGGTAGTGGTCGTCAGTCACAATCAAAATGTCGAAGGATCAGTCCCTCATCGTGAATACTGTCTTGCATCCTTGTTAAATGGGCTAACAAAAACAGTTTAGCTGTATCCCCGAAGAATTAAACAGTAAACACAATAGGGGAGCGATCCTTCGACGTCTTGACGGTGAGTCCCGACCACTACCGCTGCGCTATTCCGCTTCATAACTCCCTTCAGTAAGGCGTTTAGCAGATTTGGAAGGTAGATTTGAGATCAGCGGTCGAACGTAGATCTAGGCGTATGCATCGCTTCTTGAAGGGCCATGGCGACCTGAGGGACTTTCCTTGTTAGACGTGTTCCTCCCGAAATACGACTTGTAGGAGCGCTCGAAGACGGGGCTCAGAAGGCTTTTCTGTTCCCGACTATGATATTATGAGGGTGGGTATAGTGTGTAGTGCATTGTGACAAAGGACTGATCATCGTCATGCCCTTGGCGGTGTTGATGAGTATTCGTCTCTAAACCCTCTCTGATCAGTTTGAACGGCATTTCTATATCGTCTAAAATGATCATGGAAGACAACATAATCTTCTGTGAGTTTCAACAACGCTTCTTGAAAACAACATGTCCTCCGATTTCTCCTAACTCTTTGTGTACTTCAACAAACTTATGGGCCGCCCGTCAAATGACACTTTGACCTAAGTGCTTGTTACGTCCTTAATGGTGCCTTCACTGCTCGTTCAGAAACTGCATGCAGTCAAAAGTTTGACTCCTAGTGGCAAACATACGTGTTAGGTTATACGATAAATAGTGTTTTTCTTTCTAATGGGAGGGTTTTGTTGTAGTCTCTCACATTTTCACATAATGTTAGAGACTAGACTGTTAGACTCGAAAGAGAATCGTTCGCTTTGAAAAACATCGCATCCTTCCAATTCCTATTTTGAACACACTGAATTATAGATTTACAAAGTGGGTGACTCAAAGGCAAGCTCCGCGATAAAATGGGTGTGGAAAAGCGTCCAACTTCACACCTGGCTCTCGCATCACTAAAAGGATTAGATATCATAAAATCTCCGCAATACAACCGCGGTTGCAATTGTGCCCGCACCCTTTTCGCAGCACCACGTGGCAGCCGACTGTGGAAGGCGGGGCTTGCAGGCTAAGGTGTGGCTTGCGGGTCGAGCGAGCTCCTACCGTCCTTGTCTCGCATTCTCAAGACACAAAGGGGGCGCGATATAAATCCTGGTCCGCCCGTCTACTACTCTCGGGAATGTGACGGATGGGCGTGCGTAATCCCAAAGCGTGCCTTCAATAGACGAAAAGCAGCCAACGAACTAACGCGAACTTTATGATCCTCCGAAACAAATCAATCGATAATTTGCCATGCACACTGGTACTGGTGTGCAAAGCTTAGGGACGAGATGGATGAAGTAACATATCCTAGTGACAACTCTTTGGCCCCTACAGCGGGTTCTTTTATTACCATTCTGTACAATACTGCAGTAGTTCATTCTATGTGCGGTTAGGTTGCATCGGGTTGTCTTACTCGGCAGTAACACATCCCGGGAAAGTTGCGTCGTTTTAAGCTTTGCACACCAGTGTATTTAGTCGCAAGCTCTGATTAAGACTTCTCACAGGGCCGTCCAATAATCCGTGCCGATCTTTTCCAAAATTTGGTTGTCCAGCAAGAAGCCGTTGGTTGACGATATATCGTCCAATCTAGGCCAAAAAGTTTTTATCGCTAAGACATTGAAAAATTTGCGGAATAATTAGAATTAGTCGCGACCATGTACGAGGAATTTTTTACTGATTTTTTTTTTGCATTTTTTTGAAGTAATGTCGTCATTCTCATTGACTGGGTGCCATGTTCGGTAAAACTGAAATTCTACCAAAATCTCAACGGAAGAAGAAGCAAAATTATACTCGAGTAGAGCAAGAAGAGCGCGCTAGAATAATGCATGGATCATGTGGAAGTTTAGCCTTTGATACTGCTGGTACACATGTAACACGGCCGTCATCGAAGGCACCATCACAGTTTTGAAACTTATTGAGACAATGTCATCCACTCGATGACAGAATTGTGCACAAGAAACCTTACAATCCTCACTGTAAGAACAAGTCATCACAAGTCACATAAGCGTCAGCGAGTTTCCCTGGGTATGTTTATGGTGCAAGTTACTGCCACAGGTCTATGTGATACACATATATACAACTCCCATAAACGTAATTCAGGTTTTTGCATATTCTTAATACTAAAATGTGTATTTGTAACGGTAATTGAATTGTCAGTTTATATTTTGAAAAATATTCATCCGAGTGGAGATAGTGTGGTGGAAAAATGGGCCGCTACCGCGCGCATGCTCTCTGGATCAATCCCAGGTCAAATTCAGCGTACGCCAGCCAAATTTGTATGTGTGATTAGTTGCTGCCAGGAGCTATAGTCGCTATGCGAAACACTTCGATAACTGTTCCACAAGAATGCTGGGTTGTGAACAAATCTTTCGCTCCAGGCGGGACCGGAACCCGCACCCCTCGCTTTCCGGGCAAGTGCGCTACCAGTTACGCTACTGGGGCACCATTTCACATCAGCTCAGCTATTCATGGTTTACGTACCATAGCTTTCAACACTCACACGTATAACGTGTTGAGCCGTTAGCCGATCATTCAAAACCAATCAAAAACAAGTCAAAATCACTTCGATAAGTTTTTTTTTCTCAAATAAGGGATGGTCTACGCTAGAAAAAAAAACAGCTGCGCTATGGCGGTCAGTCGGAACAATACTTCATATAAAAGAACGATACGAGCAGCGGAAGTTTAGTTGTCGGTTTGGCTGTTTCTTGTCTACGGATTCTCCTACTTTGCAAGCATCAGTCAAATAACAACGACTATAAAAGTGGTACAATGATTTTATAGAGCGAAAACTCTTTTTCAAGTAATATGCATCTGTAAAAACGTGGGATCTTGGAGAAAAAAATTTAAATCGAAGAACAATAATACTGCTGGTCGGACAAGCTAATAACATAATAATTCAACAATTGTGTATCACCGTGATCGAAGGGAAGTGCGCGCTGACAATCCATCAATCTCCCACACGCGCTCACGCGTCGCGAAACCGTCGTACCTAGCTGGGCACTACATTCCGTTGTATCCCGCGGCAAGAGAATTCTGCACTACAGACTCGAACACAGGTGACCAGGGCCACTAAATATGCAGATCTTATAACTGTATCTCAAAGCGATAGTTATAGAGGAATGGAAACAGTAGTTGTAATCAGTGGGAGAATTGATAGAATGCAACTGGAATAGGCTAATCAGCTCGTTGACTGAAAGATATTATATTTATTTTGTGGGCGGAACTAAAAACGAAAAATGAATTCGAAAAAAAAGACAAGTGCGCAAAGACTTTCAAGAGAACTTAATAATTAACAAAACCAATTTTTTTTCAAGAAAAAAGGCCCAAAAACCCGCAATAATTATGCGTCAACCTAATATGTGTGTAGTAGTATGGGAGCTCGACGCGTGGGATCAAAGTACCATCCATCATACACAAAGTCCTTACAATTAGATCAACACCTCCGATGAGCAAAGCCTTTTCCTCAACAAGTTGTAGGGCTGCTAGCAAACCAGTTTGTCCTTAGCGTGGACTTCTCTAAATAGGAAAATGAGGAGCAGGATTTCTGTGCGACCCCAGCTTTCAGTAGTTGGTGAATGAATGATGTCAAACCTCCCTCCAATACGTTATAAGGCTTTTTTCGAACACTGCAGAGAGTTTTAGATACTGGCCAGTATTCATGCCAGTAGTTTCGACTGTCATGTTAAGGAAAGCGTCTTGGGCGAAATTTTAATTCTCTTCTAAATTTTCTTGAGAGGCGAATAGCTTGGATCCCATCCCAACCAAGCAACAATGACTTTAGTTCAGTGAAACTACTACACAACACATCTATGACTACAGCTACTTATTAGCCATTCTTTTCGATAAGTTCCCACAAAGGCAACATTTCGACACCCGAGCCATCTACAACTGCGCTGCATTCAAGAAAGCCGACATATCCCAGCTCAATACCCGCGATTGACATCAGAGCAATTTTCAGGGAGAAGTCCGTTTGAATTGTCTCCAAGGAAAAATTCCATGATCACTCAAAACTTAAAAAAGTATCTTCAACTTTTTTTTGCTCGCAGTCTCCACAGTTCCGGGCCCTCGGGACCGAAAATCTGCCAAATCTTTGGGCACATGCTGCGGAGCATTATGCTGAACATACCATAGAGCATACAATGTAGCAGAAGTATGAGTGTTGGGAGAAAGGTGAGCCTTTGCCCTAGATCTCCTCAATATGACTTCTCGGATACCATCGCAATTGGCCTAGCAGGGCTGAAGAAAGGCTCAAATGGTTTTGACACGATTTGAACCAGGTCGGTAAAGGTGGATAGAGCGCCCGTTGCTCGTGCAAAGTAGCCGGGTCATTTCAGTGAACTGGTTTCATGAAAGTGAGCTCATAATGGAGAGTATGCTGAATATTTGTGCTATAAATGTGATTCGTCGCTATGGTGAACCTCTGAAAGTGGGAAGAAATCTAAAATGGACGAAGCTTCAAATTACAGTTTTTTGAAGAGCAGCTTTACTAATGGGTTCCAGAGAGTTCGTGCTCTGCCCCTTTCGATGTCAATGGAAATGCTCTGGATGATCATCCTGATTTCGCTTGGTAGGAAAAGAATGACAGATCTCGGATACGTCTGATTTGGACTGTTTCACCATAAATAATATTCTCCTTCCTATAAAAGCCTCTAGTTGCTCAGTGTTGCTAATCACCCTCGCCAATACGTAATCGTCAAGCTTATCTGATTCAACATCGCTTACTGCCCTTGGTACAAATAATATCGAGCAGTGATGAACGTGCTAATTCCAGTCCCTTATTGAGGACGAATTCAAGAGCCACAAAACGTGTTTTCAGATGTGATAGACGTGGAACGGGGATTATGGCGCTGGACGAGATTTTGATTTCCGTTATTATCATTTCTGATCACCCCTATTGTCTTGATTTATGCACTATGTCATTTGACTCTTTATTAGTTGTTTAGTTTAATCGTACGAATAATTGTACATAATTGTACCATGAAGGGGAAGGGATTGTAATTTGTAAGAGCACCGGTGGCTTTCCACCAACCGACTCGTAGCTTTTTTTCTGTCTATCAACAGTGAATGTAGTACATATTTTATTCTTTAGTGACCGGGGAATTTAGTGGGAGTTGCCTCAAGGCGTCGCTCATAGGTCTGCTCGAAACAACAGTTTTGTAACTACAAGTGTTTATTCTAATTTTGTTCTGTTGTAATAAATTCTTAAGACCTTTAACTGAAGGTCGATTGAAGAGAGTCGATGATTTCCTCGGTCTCGGTTGTTGATCTTAGAAGTCGCAGTCTTTAATACGGTGCAAGGATTACCATGACTGGTTATTGGTCGCTGCTAAACGTGTCCGGTGAAGCGAGGCGTGCTTGAAATCGTCCGAAGAAGAACACCGCCTTGATATCTTAATCGTACGCAACGGTAATCTCAGTCTCTTAGGTCCTTAAACCTTTCTCTTCTCTCCGCCTCTTTTAAACCTCATAACTGTTGCCAAGAGCATCGCATCGCTTCAGTGCCTCGTCGCTTTCTTTGACCGTTTTGAAAATCTATAGAGTTCTGAATTATCGAATATAGCCGCTCCTAAAAATGTTAGGAACCCAAGAAATTTTAATTTGATAGTTGTCAGGCTGAGCACTCTCAAAGATAGAATATTAGGCAATTCCATCGTTCACCTATCCAGAAAATACATGGGGTATTGGTGGTTTACTTTGGACTTTTATTACGCTCATATGTTAAATCTCATCCACACCAGCATTACACCTCTTCACGGCACAGTTGGCCTGTTGCGCCTCCCAAGGATATAAGCACTTATTTCTATATATGTGGATCAACTGGTCCTGGAGGCCTGCTCCATCCTTTTACTGGCATTTACGTCAAGAAAACTTGGAGTTAACTAAAACTTCTGAGTGCTCTGAGCGAATCAAAGCATCAGTGACAATTTTTGCGACATGTAAAGTTTTATTACTTCCAGTGTACTCTTCATATTTAGTAATTCGGAGAAAAAAAAGGAAATAGTAAAGTTCCAGTAGTAGAACACGCTGTGGATGCTAGGTTTGACGAGCTTTGCCATAGTGATGCTTCCCTATAAGATTTTACAAAAGTCATAAGTAATGTTCTATCTCAAAGTCCCGTGTTGGTCTGAATACCTGTTTAACAACATATAAAACTTAGAAAGTTTCATTCCTTATAACGAGAAAATGGCCAAGTCAAAAATATGGGCATCTTTAGAATACGTTCTATGTGAGTTCTAAACAAGTATGTTTCAAATTCATGCGTCAGCCCTTCTCTGTCAAAAGCTCTTGCCATCAATTTGTTGGTTCACCCAAAGGCCCTTAAAAATGCGTACCTCTGCCTTCACGTCAGGTAGTACGTCGATACATGCGTACCCTGATATTTGATGTGCCTGGTAGGAGCTGACTGGTAAGCACACTAGCTCAGTTATCGAACCCCAATTTGTTATTTGACTAGCTCGTCCAGAAGGATAGAGCGGAAGCAATTCGCTCTGTGGCTAGGTCTCTTCTTTTGAGACATTTCAGATAATGTTCAGTTACTTTTGGGTGCGGTCTTTGTGCTCTTTTATTTCCAGTGTTTTTTTTTACTCTCTTTCCTTTCCGATTGCGTCTTTATTCACTACTACTCCCCATCGGGAACCGGTATGTCGTTTGAGACGCATGAAAATAATAAATAATGAAACATCCAAAGCATAGAATTCCGGCTGAGTAACCGATGAACACAGTTGGAGCAATTGATATTCACTAGTAGGCGTGAAACAATCTAAGTATCTAGACTGGGAATTAGTAGCGCGTGTTGGAGAGGGGCTGCAGAACTTTGGTCGGCGACGGTTGGCCCATAATGCCTGAGTAAGGGATCAAATGATTGGAATTCAACTGAACATTCTGTATGAGGACTGACTAATCCACGCTAATGTGTGTCGCATTCGCATGCTACTATTCAAAAACTGTAGAAGCAACTTTTTTGGGTGGCTGAGGGAAGCAGCTGTGGCGACTGCACACTGCTTCAGCTGCCTACGCTCACATATGCTGTCACATTTGGTTTAATTTCCTATAGGTCCTTCCTTCATTATGTGATTCTGATTAAGAAACCTGCCATCGAATGGGCATAATCTGCTCCAATCGAATGCGCGTCGCAGATTCCTTATCCAGTGCCTGATTTGAAGGCGAAGGAATGAAAGCAACATCTTTGAGAACAAGCCAAACATGGAATTTCGGACTTGTCCGTCATATGAATAGCTCTTGCAAATTGTTTTCCAGGCGCTATCGCAACGTACGGGGCATCCATCTAAGACTAAGCCTAGGAGGGTGCAGGAGCTCCGGGTGAATGGAGATTGCACACCGTGGAGTTTCTCCTCTCCCGACTAAGGCTTACAGAATGTTTTCAAGAAAGGAGATATTCCAGTGGTTAAAATTCATTGCCACTCAAACCCCCTTCTCCTGCCATACACCGTTTTCCATTTTTGATTGTCACAAATGTTTAAATTTGTTATAACAAACTTATGTTTCTCACACTTGATTTGTCTTATTCTTTTTCTCTTCCATGATGCAACACACTTATTTTCAATTCTTTCTTCTTATTCTCATTCTTCTTCATTTACGCCCCTTATCCTTCCTACTCTACAGCTCAGGTTTGCTTTCTCCACAAATATCCTGGTAACAGGACCATTTCATACTAGTGCAATCACGTCTCAATAATTTTGATCAAATAATACTAATTTCTCCTGCTTTATTAGATGTCCGTTTTTAAGCCTCAGGGTTCGAAGCCGTATCTAAGGCTCACCGGGTAGACGGATAATTCCAACTGGGCTATTATTCATCTCAACCCAGATTTCAGTAGTATATATATTTACCACAGGTAATCAGCACTCACTTGTATAGCATGGTGAGCACGTGATGCAATCGGTGGCAAGAATGCCCTTTACGAATGAGATTCGAGCTCGAATCCCGGCTAGGGCAACGTGCTGTATCCAACCATCGAGGGCCTTGTTAAGGCTGATTTTTGTTTATTTTCCTTTGAAGGCCCCCATCGAATTGTTTTATTTCGAGTTCAATTTATTAGAGATTTACTACTGGTGCTTTGAAAAAAAGTGTGAATCCTATGGGAAATTGATTGTGCAAAACTCAACCCGATTGAGAACTGATGTATTCATTGTTCAAAAAGGATTCACATTTCCAAGAGCCATCTGTTTAGTACTGCTGAAGACGCATGCCCAAGATGCCCATTATATAGTGATCAGTTTTCTTAAACAAACTAGAATACGCATTTCGTCGCTATGCTGGTATCATTTACGACCGAATGCCGTTCGTCGCCTGTTAGAAGGTGACATGAAAATGCTGTCGTGACACAATGCATTGAGTTTGAGTCCAGTGCTGCAACTGTGCCAGTCAAGGACAATGACAGATATGGTTAGAGGAACGCACGAACGGCAGCGTTCATTCGAAGGGCGACAAGGTCGCGTCCCGACTCGCTGAATTACAGTAAACACGATACGCTGTTTTATATCACTATAACACTCTCACTATCACTAACACTATCACTCCATAATGAACACCTGCAGAAGCCCCTCCCTAGCCGGTCCCGGCCAAGCATCATCGTTGTGGCGGTCGGCTATGGATCGTTTCGAACTTTTTGTAACACACTGATTACCCTTCCAGTAATGGGCTCCCGACTGATCATATAAGAAGTGCTTCGACGCCAACATACCACTCATTCGATCTGTGCGGTTCACCTACCGCTCTCAGCTCATACCTGGTGTTTTGAGACTTTTTGATTCATTGGATGCGCAATGAGAAGGAAAGGGTGTTTTCTGATTAGCTGCTGCTGGATGCCGCTCGAGTCTTCCATTTATCATCAAAATTCCTTTCGACTATTAGTGCTTTTCCACCTTCTTGCTAACACGCTGCTGAGCTGCTACATCATTACTAGTTCCTTTTCTATGCGGAATTGGCCACATTTTCATAGCCAAATATCCCAAAAAGGCAGCGAATATTATACATCAACAAACACTAGCTTTCAGTCTATTCAGTCGCTAGATGTGGGACTTGATTTTAATGGGCACCAACTGACCCCCAACTGGGGCAGATAGACAGCGCTTCTCAAGGTTTTCGTGAAACGTTTTGATGACCTGATCTTGTCTTGAGCTCATGCATAGCCGCATTATGAAAACGGTAGCGCTATCCAGTAGCACTCGAGGACAAATTTCTCTTCACCCAATTCATGATCGCGTTCAGTGAGTTTTCTACTTCTTTCTTATGATATATTATATGAATTCCGTAGTTTTTAAGTGCAATAACTAAATAGCGAACTTCTAGTGTCACCCCTGAGGATGTTTTGACCTGCAGATAACAAGAATATGTTTTTACTCAATATCGTATATCAATATCGTACAGCGTATCGTGACCATTCGAATCAAACAATAGATGCTCGTAAGCCGAACGTAATTTGAAATTGAAAGAAATGAAGTTATAAATTATCTTCTTCAACATGCACCTACATTAAACGTCTGTGAAACTATGTGCCTCGTGATATTTTTCATTTTTGGACCACATTCAGAGCTATTTTCAACGATTCCGCTTTATTGCCTTATTTATCAAGGAAAGTTTATCTATAACATTACAGTAATCTTTGCAGGATGCACACATTCCTCGTTTCGTTACTTCTTCTGCCTTCGGTACTCTCGAAGTTGAACATTGAAAGAAAAGATTTCTTCGTGAAAAGAGGAAGTAAGTTACTTCTTCCTATTCAGTATGGATGTAAAGCTAGTTATCGACATTAATACAGTTCAATTGGCATTATTATTAATATTTGCACTGGTTCTTTGTAATTGTATATGAGATTTTGCAGGGCATCGATTTCGTGGAAAGAACAGTTTAGGATATCAAAATAATGTGTGAACATCATTGTTTATTTAGTTATTTGATTTCACATTAATGACAGTGAACTGATTAGCTAAAACTATTTCATAAGAAGACTGTTATTCGCGAAGCAGTCAGTAAGAAACCGAATCAGAATTGGAGTAGATTGTGACTTAGACTTTTTAGAGAAGAAGAATGAACAGTGGTAAAGTAAAATAGAAGGTAACAAATTAGACGAATTCATGGATTCATGATCTGCTGTATTGTTATTTTAACACGATGACGACCTTGTGCTGCATATGATGTCATACCACACCTTCACACTAGTTTTTGGTTTATTCGGCGTTTTTTTTTCCAACGTTCTTTTCCCCACCTTTTTGTTGGAGTAATCACCAAAGGACATAGAATAGGGAAATTTCTAAGGAAAGAAATAAAAGTTCTCCATCCTATTATCTCTTGGCTTTCCTTGGAAGTACCACTTTGACCCTTGCAGATGCGGAGGTGTTCGATGAAACAGTGAAGACGAATCCACGATCATTCGACTATGATTTTACCGACGATCTGAGACATGAGGCCAACAAGAACGACGCTTACGATGAACATGTTGGATCGTTGCCAGATTTCACAATCTATAAAAGGGGTGAAAACCAAGGCGTCACAGAGGCACGTTCCTTACGATTTCATTCCATACAAATTAAAAACCTTCGCAGCCATATCGTTGTAGTTATGTGACCCTCTATTCTCGGTCGGCTCATGAAGGCTTCCTTTGGGTGATCTCTTGTCTCAAAGGAAAACATGGGATGATGAGTGCCCTTGACTGCATGGTTCCACTACCATAAGGGGCCCTTATTATTGTTTCACTCGAGGAAACCGGTCACTTCCCGGGAATTACCAGAAGTGTTATTTCTTGTGCCATTTGGCATGCAATACTGAATGTAAATGGCTAGGTGTTATGTAACGTCAGATGCAGAAGGACCTGAACCCAATCTTGGAAATATATCCCTTTCGCCCAATGAAAAGAAAGGAATATTATTCCACTTTGTAATGGGCAAGGGCTAATTCAGGGCTTGTGTGAGGAGTCGCGTTCTTTGGAGAGATTTGGCGATGTGCTAGTGGTAGCTGCGCTTTTTATCATTACCCCATATGAAAACAAGACCTAACACATGCTGCGATTTCACGTCTTATGCGAAAAGATTCTAACTTTTATGGAACATGCCAGTTGTTCTCATACTGAAATTGAAGTTTGAAAAAAGTGAAACTGCGCCTCTCGGCTTCCGTCACTCGGGATTTCGATTTTCGTTGGCTTGTAATTGGCTCTCAAAATAGTTAGAACCACGTCATATTGTGATGCTAAATATGTGTAATGTCATCATCTTTGCTTGAATGAGTTATTACAGTTTTAACAAAGAACTTAAGTGAAACTTTTTATGTGGGAACATACTAGTTCAGGTACCCGTTGTCACCAGGGAAGTTCACACATGGTCAACTCACGCGCCGAATCTGGACTCATTTCCGTACTTCACGAAGAGTTCACCGTTTGGGCGAACTACGCCAATGCCATCCGGAGGTGAACAGAGCAGACAACCAATTATGCCAGTTATGTTGCATTCGGAAGAGGTGAAGAGGGTGAGAGAGCTTCTTATCGGAACGTCAGCGACAGAAGAGCTAACGATAGAATCCAACACAACCGTAGTCAACGCTCCTCGCAATCTCAGTAGAGAAGCAGACGCTAACACTGAAAAAGAGCAGAAAAAAGACTTCCCCACTCTGGCACCTGCTCTGAAGGAGCTTGAAGTAGCAAAGGAGTCGAAGAAGTCTCCTGTGGCATCAACTGAAGCAGAAACCACGACCAAGCCCACTATTACGACAAAGGCTCCTGTAACATCAACTGAAGCAGAAACCACGACTAAGCCCACTATTACGACAAAGGCTCCTAAACAAGTGAAGTTACCATCAGGCATAGAGAGCGATGAAGTGAAGAAGGTTAAATTGTTGCTGGCTAAGGCACCGCCGTCATCAATGCCTACCAGTACCACTGCCGAAGCCACCACAGCTACCACTGCAATTCCCACTACAGTCTCCGTTACCGTCAGCTCCACGCAAAGGTCCACAACACCAAAGAAGAATCCCACGACAACCTCCAAGTCGTTGAGGACGACGACGACGACAAGCAGAGCGAGAACCACGCATGCTGCCACAACAAGGAAAACCACGACCACACCACAACCGTCTACTTCGACATCTTGGATAGTTACGGCAGAACCAACCCAGCGACTGCGGCCAATATGGTAAGTCCAGTAGTGTCACATTTGGGCGATATTCAAACCAAAGATCAATCCCATTAGACTATAGATATACTCGAATACCTGTAGAGGGTGTGCAATATGTATGAGAGGGATGTGCTGGGGAGAATCGCATGGGTACAGTTTCAAGCTACAAGCCACACAGCAAGCCCAGGCAACACCAACACGCTGATTACTTTGGTGTGGTAACATGCACGTTGTCCTTGGACCTGTTGATGGTAAGCAAAAGATTCTCAGACTGAGTAGCTGTGAGGTTCGGCTTTTTTTGGGATATGCAATGCTCTGGTTTGAGCACATCGTTCATGACACGGACTGATCAGGG
>KZ345814.1:70785-86077 GCA_002352805.1 Teladorsagia circumcincta | reverse complement strand
TAAATTAACTTTCGATGAAAATTTAGCCATGATTAGAGGGAGGATAATTTGAATTTTTCAAATCAAATCACTCCGTCGCAAAAGCTCGAATCTGAAGGAAGTTATAGCCCTAGAAAGAGGAGGGTGAAAATTTCAGCGTAATTCTATTTTTTGCTTAATAAGTTATCTATTTTGAATAGTTTGAGAACAAGTCAGATTCGATTATGAAGGATGAACGTCGCTGATCCGAAATCCACCACCTTTCTCGGAGCTACCTGAAATTTAACGAAGAAAAGTTCGTCCAAACTTCAGAATCCCCGTTTGCCGCCTGTTCACGGTCGGCAAACGCGCTCTATCGCTAGGACGCCATTGGGCGCGATTCAGCACATTCAAAACGCGATAAATACGCGTTCAGGTATTACTTGAAGGGGGGTCGTCCCAAAGTGCCCAGAAAGGGGGGGGGTCGTAGAAAACTTCCAAAAAGTAACAACGGTAGGGTTGACCCTGCCTTGGACTCGCGTCATCAGCGTTCTGGGCATCGCTTGGCTGGTTGAAATAGCATAAACGATTTTGCACTCAACTGTAAAAGGAGATGAATCACGTGTTCACCAGTCAACCATCAAAATGGTACCCGTCATGCACCTGATATAGCATTCAAGAAATCAAAGCGTAGACATCGCACGCCATTCAGCTCCATGGAAAACGCTAAAAACGGGGAACGCGTCTTTTTCGACACCAATAATGTAGACAGGTGGGAGCCATTTCCATTTTCTTTACTAAAGGCACATTCCGCGTTCACGTAGATACCGTTAGGATACCTGTGCTCGAAGATAAAATAGGAGTTGCGGGATGACTAATATAAAGGAAAAGTGAAAAAAATATTACAAAAAGACAGGAGTAGTCCTATCCTGAGCGATGGGAGAGCTATATTTACGAACTGCAGTCTTTTCGCAAAAGCTGGCGCGAAGGAAGCTTGATTACTGAAGTCGATGTCTCAGCACTTACACTACATTTACAGCCCTGGGACAGTGTTTCCTCTCTGTGAATGAGTAACACACTGGCCCACTAGCTCGCCACACTGACGACTTGTACGTATTTGAAGTAGTAGTCGCTGTTACACCCATTGAGCAGAAGTCCCACGCCCAAGCTATGGAGTACTACAAAAACATCTCATATGACGTCCTTGAGCACGTCTCTCTTCGTCATTCTGAACAATAATTCTGATTTTATGAAACCTCGGAGTGTAATCAGCTATCGCATCTTAACACTGCCACTTCACGTTAGGCAAAATTGCTTAAAATGGTGCAAAAACGTGAACAACCGGCCCTGTCAGTGGAAGTGCCTTTTCAATTCGATAGTTGTTAGTAAATCGGGTACTGATCAAATTCATAAGATCAAATTTCCCGATTTCACTTACAATAGCTACCCTCTTTGCGCGCGATTAGACGATAATCTTTGGGACGTCGTTGGGGTCGATGTCGGCCGTCAGTCGATTTTAAGAATGTGTCCGACGGTGCTAAGAATAGCCGAGGTCGGGGCATGTGATGTGTCGTCGGACTCGGTTCTATTCTGTGTGAGATACCTTGAGACAAGCTGACAATGACGGAACGATTTTTGCCTCGCTAACGAAGATGGGGTGTTCGAACCGCACCCAGACCCCCCGCCTGGCAGCACTGATCAGCGAACGAACTACTCATGAGATCTCTTGTTGTTTTCAATAATGATCATTACGGTACAATACGATATTGGAATACTGTATCAGCAATTATAACGGAAGCCGAATGCTTTGCAGGAGAGGCTCTGAAATCGAAAAGAAGAGTGAGCATGTTACGGTGCGACTCAGATTTACTGGAAAGCTACTGACAAAAGAAGGAATTCCTGAAATGGGACAGCACCGCGGTAAGATTTGATTTCATCTTAAACCTCCGTGAATTCACGTACAATGCTTTTGTAATGGCCCCACTGTTTCATCTGTATGGTAACTAACGAACAGTTTCGATGTAGCTTCCTAGCTTCCTAACACAACAACTTTAAACAGATTTGTTCGTTTACTAGCGAGGTTCTTGAAGGTCAACCCGCTTTGGGATAATTAACTAGGAGTCGAAATAGACCAATGGCAGAAAATAACAATACTCTCACGATCCTTAAATCGATGCTGTTGTAAGGATGACAGTAGGGAAGATCAGCGTTGTTTGGCACAATCTCTGTTACTGGTCTAACCCTCTGTTACTTGCTCTGAGCTAGTGGCTCGGTCGCAATGGCAAAGGCGATAGGAATCAAGTTGTGCCACCGCTCACTTCACCATTGCGCCATGAGTTGGAAGCGCACACGGAAACCACTACTAGGGATTTGTTGCAGACACCTGGGCAAACCCGGTGCACCACCATTTGCCATCTGAAAAACGGCTTTAGCAGAATGAAACCCGAGAGGAAGGGCATGCACCGACTGACCACGCCTGAAAGTCACGTCTGATCATCAGTGGGAGTCTTTTCTTGCTACCGCTTAGAAGAGACTTCTCTGGGCGATCACCAATGGAGATGATTCAAGAGTCCACTGCGACAACAACCCGCAGCACGCCTGATGACCGGCACTCACAAGCTCAACTGAAACCCAAACTCCAGGTGTTCGTGGTTTGTTAGATTGAGTGGGTATCTCGTTTTTGAATCGATTTGGTATATGGAGACAAGCATGTCGAATGCCATCGCAGAACAGCTCGTAGGGTTGGTCACATCAGTGCGAGAGAATCTTCCTGAACGTCTCAAAATCTCCAAGTAAACGCCCGACCTGTCATGGTAAAGGTATTTGGCCACGTCTAGCCCTTATATTACTTCACTACACCCTTAAGGACACTGGCGAGTGAAGAAAAGTCAATGAATACAATCACCCCTAGAACGATCTTGCCGAATTCCGCAACTTCTAGCTTCACTCATTCGGGGAGGGGGGGGGGAGGAGGAAGCGCTCAAATTCCTTCCTGCTTGCGGGAATCTTCAGTGAGAGAAATTCTATTTGGGTAGCACTTGGACTTTTGTGGGTTTCACATTTTGGGAGGGCAATGTAGTCATTCCATGTGGGCAGGTGGTGGAGTGACAAGTGGGGCCGTTAACCACGCGCATGGTTCGACAGCCAAACATCAGATTCAACCTCATCTTAACCCGACAAGGGCTCCATTCTCTCGGAGTCTGTGAATCGCTACCGGGCTTTCCTGAGAGCACGAAAACTTTGTTTAGGCATCGGCTTGCTCTGTACGTTTAGTTTCAAGTCGCATTCGAATGCGTGGCGCAACCGAAGATGGAACTGATGAACCTCTAGTACACTGGTATTCTAAACTTAAGGACAAACGTAACATTTCCTTGATATGTTACTGCCAAGTAACATAGCCCGATGGAACTTAACCACGCACAAAAAGAACAACTCCAGTACAGTATTCAAAGGAAGGATTAGAATTCGTTGCAAGGTCCACAGAGCTATTAATAAGTTATATCACTTCATCCAGCTCACCCTTAATTTTTGCGCACCAGTGTATTTTACCCTTTGTCTTTTACTTATGCGATTCCGTTGTCTGAAATGGGCTTATATGCAGAGGTTGTTCTCGCGTCTGTGGGAAATCCAAAGCATAGCTCAGATGTTTCATGGGACAGCTGAAGGATTGCAAAATCACCTATGGAAAGGTCGACAAATCTGAAGGTCCAACCTCATGAATAGCGCGAAGACGAACAGTGGAACTTCGGCTACGAAATTGCTGCTGTATGATCCCTCTTTAGCTCCTCTCTGTTTTATGTCGAGGTCTCAGCCATATGCTATATATATATAGAGTATGTATAGTTATATATTGAGTCACCGATGATTTGACTGAGTAATTAGCTCTTATCGCGAAGAGTACAAGATAGGCCGCACAAGGCTCTCACCACCTTTAATCCTTACGTTTTTCTTCACAAGGATAGTTCTATGTGCGAAGGACTTGATCTGAGAAGTTTTTCGATGCTTTGAAACAAGTCCAACGTTCAAAAATGAAAGCGCAAAGGCAAACGTTACAGTAGGCATGGTGTAAATTGTGTAAATTGTTCGAGTGCAATCATTATTTTTGGTTTTGCCGTTTCACGGTTCGTTCGCCACATTTCCATGACATCGATATTTCAGTCTTCAAGAAAGCAAAACCGAGAAGGGGTTCCCCCTTCTGCAACGCGGACACGACATTCCCACTGAACAGCCACGGACACTCATCAAATCTTACATATTCTGCACTACACCGTTGGTTGCTATCGTTGACTGACAGCACAGTTCACAACGCTCTAGGTCTCCATTTCGTACACGCTATTTTCAACGTATGAAGGAACCAGTTTCAGGGCGATTTATAATGAGAGCAATCTTTGAAGGTGATTGAACGAATCTGTCGCCGTACCTGGTGTGTCTCGTACTCTCCGCACCCATCGCGCTCTCAACCAGAGCGCAAAAATTTTTTCGATGGTGATTTTGAATGGTGATGAAGGCAGTTCGTTTGGTGGAGATGTGTCTGCGGACGGACATACCCAACGCTCTTTAAAATCGCGTCGCAGAGCGTTCAACCACAATAAAAAAAGTACACATCTGATCAAACATTCACACTTTCGAACAACATAGTCGAAAAACGCTTTCCTGCTTTCACACTGCAAAACAGCTTCACAAACACAATCTCCAGACGCAAACTCGCTAGGATGCGCCGCTCAGTAATGTAGGGAAGCGCAGCGCCTTCAGTGGTTATCACGTAGGCAAGCAAGTGCATTCTAGGACGGGAATCCCCCCTCCTGACGTTGCTATAGTTTTTGAGTACGTTTTTGATATTCACAAGATACTGTATGCGATGCGTTCACCAAAAATGCACGACAGCGCACGACTTTGAGAGAGCGGAGTGCGGCGCTTTTCTTACGTTTCGTTGACAACGAGCGGTGGCCGCTCGCCAGCCGTCGCCGTCGCTTAGAGCGCCACGCAAAGAAGAGAGAGAAAGAGATATTTTCGGTTTGACTTCTTGATCGCATAACTCCTACGACTCCCTACACAAATGATAACGCACAATGCGCCAATGATAAGTTCGTGACCTCAGGACGTCGGCACCATGAGTCCTCGCAGTTGTCGAACAACGAACACCCCACGGCGACAATGCATTGTGTCAGTTTACGCGAAGTCGTACGTCTACGGCGAACAAGCTGTATGAATCACATTTGACAATAAATTGGCTAAGCAAACCGACAGAGTACGCGTTCAGAGTGTAATCGTTGTTTAGTTAGGGCAAATATCAACGAGAACATGCGAAGAGTTCAAGGCATTTTTATTGCAAAGCCAACTGAAACAGGAAGAATTCTTCTCGACGACATCGAACGCTTTCGTACAGAGTACGCTCTTCAGAAATAGACCGAGAAGTGTTAGCAGTCGCAATGCTGACTTCTGGAAACTGAAAAGGAACACGATCAAATAAGTAAAGTGACGCACAGTAATATAATCCAATATCCCATCCAATCTCAAAGATTACGCTTACCGGCTCAACAGATCAAACATGAACAGATTTCCGGACTATTCGAGTACATGTACAGTGTGCTAGACAATGTACATGTTCTACTCTCTCGTTCTCTTACCAGCGATGGCACTTTTGAGCAAGGAGCAATACCATAAAAGTGGTGATCAGCTGCTGTAAAAGAGTAAAGAGGTATCGTGGCAGGTCTGCAGACGGTTAGCCGCTATAATGCTGCAGTCAGCGATTTACTTGTATAGTGGGGTTGTTGGCATGAGCCATTTTCTTTGGGAGGACCGCCGATTGTGGAATCCAAATTGCTGATTTCAGTTCCACCCGAGTAGAGTAACTTGCCAGTTATTCAGGAGTGCTGACAGCTAGGAAAAATTCGCCCTCTTCAGTATCCGGAATTTCCAGTCAAAACTTAAAGGAAGCATTTGATTTCAAAATGATTCGGGAACGTAGCTTGGCTTGCTGATTTGGGCCAAATGCCCAAATAATGAGATTTTTCTTAACCAATTTTCACTTCTTGTTATGCATTCGTAGGCATGTTATCGTCGAACAAGTGTCACTAGGAAGAATAGGGAGTCTCGGTAACTTTAGGAAATTCGAATTGCTATCAATTCCACAATTTATATATGTATCCAGATGCGCTTCGATTGGTCTTGTAACTCACATCCACCACAACCCAGTGCATCCCGCATCCAAGCAGGTGCATAGCTCAAATGCCCTTACCCCACTTCGATCATGCACATTTCAGCTGGTCGTTTAGTGATTTCAGCAAAAGATTTCACCTTGTAGAGTAGACCCATGCAACATTGCAGTACAACAGTACTCTCAGACTATTTGTTGAGCGGCAAAGTATTGGTACCCGTAGGCTGTATGCACTTGAAATGTCTCTTTTCTCAATCTGATGGTCTCTAACCATTGATCTTGACAGGTCAAACCAATGGGCGTCTATACAGTAATCAAGTAATGAAATCGCATAAACACCATCGCATCGACGAATAAAGAGCGAGAAGACCAGAAAACTTCCCGATATTCGTTAGCTGACAGAGAAACGACGCGCGACGTAGAATGTCGCGCGAGCGACTTCTCGCGTCCGCGATTGGTCGAATTTCTTCGCGAGCGCGATTCCATTGCAGTTAACAATTGCCTCAGTCGCTGACATTCTTCTGTACGTTCCATTCAACGTTGAATGTTTGAAGCGTCATGCCGTTCGTCACTCTACAAACATGTAACGACCACCATAAAATGAAGTGTAGAAAGTGGAATGATGACATCACGTGGAATTGCATCAAAAAAAATCCATCTACTAGGAACATCGGAAGTGGAGGGCGGGAAATTTTGTAGCTTTTTAGGTAGAATGATCGAAAACATTCGAAGGCTGCAAGTTACGTGCCATTAGATGTAGGGCCAGGATTAGAAGACAACTAGTCAGTAAACTCAACTGAGTCTTCTTCGTCTATGCCATCCGATTTCGATTATTAACGCGATTTTGACTTTGTTGCCAGCCCTTGGTCATGGCACAATTGTCCGGCAATCGAGAGATTCGGGTTCGAATCCCGCCTGGGGAAAGGATGTTTTGCCCATGAGTCATCATTAATGTGATGAATGTTGAAACACAATATTTTGAATGAAAATTAATGGAAGAAGAATACGATTAAGAGGAAGGAGATTCATACAAAGTAACACAACCAGTTATCTTCTAGGTGATTGTTAAATCAAACACGAGGTACTGAGTTCGGCGAATCAAACTCTCCGGAAATATAATTTATTTCAAGCCATCGAAACTTGGAAAAACGCTATGGCTTATGTGGCAGCAGCAAACTAATGAATTCCCTTTCCGATTCCATTTTTTAAGGAAGACAGAAAAAGCTTACAGAACTCATCGAGGGCATCGCACTCATACTACAAATTATTCAATTCATCTAGCACTCGTGCGTATGAGTATTGAATCTCTGCTGATATTTGATTAACTGTCAATTAAACGAATAGTTTCGATGAAGTAACTACCTTCAGATCACCAGTTTCAACCCACGCGAAGCTTCATGATTACTTTACAAGGAGTGTGATACTTTTTATCCCAAAAGATTACAGACATTCTACAGGGTGTGCGCAGCGCTTCCCATAGGATCGCTATTACGCCCGCTTAGAAACCATCGCGGTGACTCCTATTTTGCTTGTTTCCTATTTTGACATCAATGATGGAAAAGCAGTGGCCACCCACAGAGCTCATGGTCGTCGTGACACAACTTCAAATTCCAGACATCACATGCCATCAGCGGGGTAGTCGTGGTTGGCGCCAGCGCTCAGCATGAGAGATGGCATCATCGTGGCCGTCTTGCGAGCGCGAGATCATGATCGACGGTCAGATCGCCTTCACAGTGTTGTGCACAAATCTAGAAAATCTCAGTCTCCTCAGAGGAGTAACACATTTATCATTCGCCCACTTGTCCCTCTGCTCCCTCGTCTCCTCGCGCGGTACGTCATCCACCCGCGGTTTCGTCAGCTGCGGCGTCGAGGGCTGGTAATAACGAATTGCATGTTTTGGGCAAAAATGTGCCGTCCTTGACAGGCTACAGTGAGTGAGAATGATGAGGTTGGGAGCGAGCACTGGGGTCTGACTAAGATATATGAAATGAGAAAGCGATTCTCTGAAGGGCAGCCTTTCACAAGGCGACTGACTGTATGAGTGGAAGAGTGATGGAGTGGCTTTGTGATCTATGAAGCAAAAGGGTGCCGGAAATCGAATTCAACTGTCCTGACTCAACGTGGTAGCCATAGCCGAAAACACGATAGCGGACAGGGCTAAAAATAGGGAGAAACGCTAAAAATCAGGAAGATGTAAGCAGGACCTCAGCGGAAGTGTCAACGATTGTGTTGTGTTGTGATGACTGTAACAACAAGTCGAACGGCCTACATGACGACATCGGACATGGTTTACGGCAACGACTGATATAACAGTTGACAAAGTATCAGTACGTTGTCGTAAGCATGTTCGCTATGGACGTTACTTCTAGCGAATTTACAGTACGGGACGCAGAACGGGAAAAATGAACGATTTCACGATTACAGAGCGTACTTTGCTTATTAACAGGATGACTGTGCCTGATAAAAGTGGCTCCGAAGGGCTCTAAGTTTTAGAAAAAAATTCGCTCTACTGTGGCTGTCGATAAATCCAAACATGGCGCCTTAACAAGTACAGTAATTAGGTAAAAGCTCTCGTTCTCACATCTTCTACCTAGACACTGTCGATTTGATATTCAGTGCGTAAAATATTTGGACGAAGCAGGTATAAGGTGTTGTAGCAACTAACAGAAGAAATGTGGTTTGTGTTTAGCACGGGCCTTTGTAAAGAAGACAATACGAAAGAAAAGAAATTCATTGGCATTCACCGAAAAGTGAACATCAAGTGTTGTCCTATTGTACAGTTTTTAGTCAGGACCTGTTTGGTGCTGAGCTCCTTGGCAAGATGTACGGACAGACCTGCACGGCTTCTTACCGCGAACCTCAGCTGTACGCCCTTCAGTTGAAATATGGATATTTTTTCCACAAGGCACATATGAGAAATACTAGAAGGCGCAGGGAACGGTCAACTATGAAACATTTATGGAATATGATAATACCTGTATAATGCAGTTTACCGTATCTGAGAAGATTATCGGACAAGTAGTTATGTTGGCCCATACTGCTTGGATCCGAGGGCCATCAGTGCATCACTTTATTCCATCATTTTATGAGCATTCAAAGCCGAAATGATGGAAGTGCACACTCGTATCCGGAGAGCTAACCGAACTACAATCTACCCAAATACATTCACTCCATTTAGCACCATTACGATCCAAACTGCTTCTCGGAGGAGAAAATAATTCCAGCCCTACACAGGAGATTTGTGCCATGGCCGAGCAATTTGCTAGAATGACAAAGAGCGCAGTGATATACCACTAAAGTAATGATCGCCATTCCAAGAACGCCGAACTTTCAAGAGAAAAGGGCATGGTTATGCAGGAGGACAGGACCATGAAGGATCTTTTCCAAGGACAGCTAGACTGTACCCGGACGCTGATTTCTCAACCATGTAGCCATTAAAGTGCTTTTTGGGGTATGTTCAACGCTTTTCTTAACGATATGGAAGAGATGCTTGGAGAGGGTGATAGTTTGCACTATGCCTTTCCGGCTACTACTCATTAGTGAAGGAAACAGAATATCCCACGATGATTTCCTACAGTTACCAGCTACGATTGACACTGATATACTGCGTTGACGCGAAGATCAAGGACATGATGAGAAGGACTGATTGATGACAGGAGGCAGCCCAAAAATAGCCCTTCGCTTCAGAAAAGGACAATGAAGTCTTTAGTAGAATACCGGTACAACCGTATACATGAGACAGTTTAGTACTAACAGATGTGGGTACGCGTTGTCAATGATGCGCTCCTGCACATATTTGCTTGCCTATCAAGATCGTGAATGTTATGAATGTGTGCCATAAACGTACAAAAAAGTAAACTATGGTGCAGATCTTTCGTCCCAAAAACTGCCTACTGATGGAGATCCCCTAATCAGTCACATGGACGACGCGCATTATCTAGAGCACTCTCCGCTGTCGGTGCAATCTCTTCCACGTCCTTCGCTGAGAGAATCTTCTTCCGTCCATGGCTAAATTTGGCATCAACGGCGGGTGGGCCGATCTTCAAAGTTGCGTCGAAGGCGTGGCCTGATCTCTATGACCAATCATGGTCATGGGCGGAGCAAGCGTAGAATATAAGCGCGGTGTCGCGCTACATCAGCACGCAGTCTTCTGCGAGTTCATGGAAATAGGCCTCCATCCACTACCTTCACACATAAGCCACAATGATCCGTTCAATCTGCCTGTTCGCTTTCGTCGCAGGAAGCTTCATTGAAGGTGAGGCTCCCATACCAGATCAATGTGTTGCTTTTTGCGATGGTCCTGTCCGCTACTCGAAGTGCAGTGAAGATGCCTTTCACTTGATATTTCTCACTTTCTGCATATTCAACCGGTTAAGACGGTGACGCTTCAATTTGCACTAAGAAAATTTCACTGTCTTATCATTTACACTTCGGGGAGTACTGGACCTACTGCAAGCGCGCACCTAGCCTTAATATGTGCCCACTCTCACATCTCTCATCTCATTCTCACTGATTTCAGCTCTGCCATCTCGTATCCGTCGCGCAGACAAAGTCGAGCGATATTGTGCCAAGCACCTGGATCACTATCGTAACTTCTGCTCGGACGATTCGGCTGATTTGGACTCAGCTGGCATGGCCAAACTGGCTAAATTCTGTCCAGCCTACGAGAAGCACTGTGGCCTTTCGAAACGAATGAAAGACGACTCTAGCGAATCCGAATACGGCAATCTCGTCGTACCACCGCCTCTACCGAAAGGAAGCGACTTCGCAGCTCTCGATCTGCCCCTTGGCAGCCAATCCAAAGGGGGTTCATCGGGCGTTTCAAAAACACGTCTGACGGCTGCGATCATCGCCAGCTGCACTCCAGAATGTACAGCGGCTCACTGTACTGATGAATGCAAATGCGCCCATACCCATCCCAAGGTGCATGCCATGTGCAATCCACCGGCGAATGCCCAAATTGCTGACATGTGCCAGAAATGGTACGCAAAATGTCCCATGTTCCAGCCGGTACAGTATTATTAGTACTGCCCAAGCGCAGTAACCACGAGGGTAGCATTTGTACCTGATGATTTGTAGCTTGTGCGATGTACATACATTAAATATACCCTAGTAGGGTGGGAGTGCTCGTCAATGTAGTAAGTAACGTGTTCGATTCACACGTCGCAAACCATGTGTATGTTACTGTTTTGTTATCCCTTTACTGCTGTATCAGTCCCACCCTATAATATATATACTTTATATATACAAGTTCTCGAAGAGCAAGAAGGCCTCCTTTGTCTGAGTATGACGAGCATTGTTTGAGGGAGTATCTTCTTGTATTAAAATCGATCTCTTCCGTTCAAATCCGGTTCGCAATACAGCTTTGAAAACGCCTCGTCAATTCCGTTACCGTTACTTCTATACATGATTGCTTTGTGTCATTTACGTTGACTACAAAACAAGTTGCACGGATTTTCCTCTCTAACTCAATTCTATCAACTTCGACTGATACCAGTAGTAGATGGAAACACCTCACAGTGAAATCGGTGCACAGGTTATGTAGACGTCATTCCATGAAATCGTATCCTCCATTGTAATCAGACATATCGTGAATAAACATTGCATTGAATTTGCTTGTTATGTAATGTGTATTTGTGCAAACAACACAAAAAGCGACGACGCATCACAACACTAGCTAGGTGGGTATAGGGTATGATGCCCGTGCTTCGATGATACACGAAAAACGCTGAACTTTTGAAGAAAATTCTGTAAAGGTTGGCAACGTGATTTGACACGACCACGTTTGGGGACACCCAGCAAAAAAGGTGTGCGCGTTTAGAGAACGAGATATGGAGAAAAAACTTGAGCTGTTCGATGAACTCAGACAACAGGAGTCAAAAGGTGTATCTTAAAGAACTTCTTACCCAAAAAACGAAGACTCCCCAGAAGTGATCTCCTGGGGGAGAATGTTTACGTCTTTCAGTTCTACGAATGACGTCCCAGCAAGACTCTGACCAGCAGACTTGTACTACGATTTGGTTCATGCGTTCGAGCCTGTTGTAATTCCATCTTGGTAAAACACGTGGCATTTCGTGTCACCAGGCACGTCGATATGCACGTGTGACATTCATTTTTGCCGGGCCATCCCCACTGGGTTTGCGACTGGGACAGGCTCACTGGCTAGAAACACAATGTATACCCAGTCAACGCTACATAATCGTTAGGTGTAATACCGCGTTGGTCAGCACGTTTCATGCTGGGCCTTTGAATGAGAGAGGTGCTCATGAGAGATCTTACCGTATGTCACAAGGCTCATTCAATGCATATTTAGCTCTAGCTTACAACTCATCGTTGCAATGGTTCATTCTGGTCATTGGTAGCAAATTCGACACAGGGTAACCATTAATCGAAAGGTGTCCTGCGGGGGGGGGGTATGTGCTCAATGACAGTTCGATCTCTGTGACCCAACTGCACTTCCGAAGTTTCCAAATGCATTCCGAACAGTTCACCTCCCGCTTGGTGACTTTGGCGTTTGTTACACTTGGTGGCTGTGGCGTTTCTTGAGCATTCAGCTCGTCTGTGAAATGTTTTCTTATAACGACAGTTATAAGAGAATAGTTTCTCCTACCACAGATGACTTACTTGGATTTCGATCGCAGCGTAATACGGTGTCTGGTCGCTTTTGTTAAGGAAGGTCATGATTGGGCGAATCTTGAATCTTGATTGGAGCTGCGTCATTGTTGATTAGGTGAACCCATACAGCATGAGAACAAAAATGTCGTAGCGTGAGCGTCAAAATGTGAGAGTTGCGTTCACGGATGGATCCTAGACGACAAGCCAATGGGAGGAGTCCAATACGTGGCCATCCAATGAGGCGCGACTTATTGTCAGAAGCACTTCCGAAGTTCTCTTTTCGATCGCAGCGTAATACGGTGTCTGGTTCCAGGTCCGAGGTCTTGAAGGGATTGTGGACCAATACGATGTTATCTGAAACGATGGTCCGACAGGGCTTTGCAAAGCTCAGCTGATGTCTCAGAAAGTACCCCTCAGTTGACCCATCATATTTTGCCATGACCACAATTTCGTATCAACCAATCACTATAAAATGGTGAAGGAGATAAGGCTTGATCGTAAGGTCTCAAAAAGAGGAGAACAAAAAAGTCTATTCTGCTCGAATACCATTTGACCCCACATGACAAAGAAAATTCGTGAAAACCTGGTTCGTGTTGAGCAAGTGTATCAGAAACTAAACAAGACAAATTTCAAACAGCCGTGGTGGGCAGGAAATTATGGACCTTCCAAATATTTTTAATCGTGAGCAAGCGGCGCAGAGTATAAACAGGAGCGGGCCAGCGAAAGAAAAAAGCGAGGTACGCAAAAGGTTCTAGGCTGATGGTACGAAAAATCCTGCCCATAGGGCTGACAGAATAAGTGGTAAACGGTACACTGGTCAAGAATAATCCGAGAGAAAACCACTGATGACCCAAGCAACGGAATCCCTTTGCCGCCGATTTTCGCTTTGGACGAGCCAGCGACCAAAACTATCTCGCTTGCACGTTTTTATTCCGATAGCCGGTATCAGGCCAACAGATATGCTTTTTGTGTTAACGCATAACCTACAGAAACTGGAAGGTGCACTGCTTCACATAAAACGCCACCTCAGAATGAAGAGCAAAGTACGGTAGTGAGGTGGGCCGGACTCCAGCAAACGGCTATGATCAGGTTCCGGTAAGCTACGCGGTGAGCAGTTCTACTCACTTCTTGGGAGCCACCTTCCTATGGATACCTCCACTTCTTGATCATTTCCCTGTTGTCGTAACACCCCCTTTCAAAGCGAAGTGTGAGTAATGCTGAGCATGAGTGAGCGACCCTCTTTTGTATGCCATCCGAGTTTATAATTTGAAAAACCCTTGGTATGTAGGAGTAAGTTATTGTTAACCAGAGCCACTCACAGCATTCTAAGGGTCTGTGATACTGCGCTGATTTTTCGAGATCTATCTCCATTATTCCCAATGTTTTCACCAAGCCTGTCAGGTGGGGTACCTCTAGAGTAAGAACTTGTTTTGCTTGTTCTTTTGTCCGTTTTTGGCTACTTCTCATTAAGTTCTGATCGTTTGCAGCTGCCCTATAAGATTGCAAATACACAACCAAGAGCTTCCAGCAGTAACAAATAGGGGATACAGAACAATTATCGAATGGTTCGGTTATTGGAATACATTTACGAATGGACAACACCTAAAGTGTGAAGAATCATAGGAATAGGTGCTTATGAATACTATACTATAATTGCTACTGTGGTATTCCTATTCATGTATATACCACACTTAGCCGCAAAAAAAGCTTCTCTTAGCCACGCTCTGAAAAAAATTAAGGTTACTACACAGTTTTAATTGTGCAGTGTGCATATTGGAAGGAAATCTTGAAAAAAGATAGCAATTTCGTGTAGAGATGGAATTTGGGTCAGATATTACTGCGGATGGTCTCAAGAACGGAACAATGACATCATACGCATTGATTATCACAGATGGATCATTCACGCTTATTATTCATCTCAGCTTGTAAGGAGAAGAAATCATCCCATCACCCAGGCGTCCTCGCGACACTGAACACACTGATTCAAAAAAAATTCCTGCACAGGATCTTGTGCTCAAGCCCATCCCCTGACCAACAGATACATTCGCTAGTAGCTGCTGCTTCCAACGTTGTCGAAGCAGCGCGGTCGATAAAGTCACAAGGCAAGGCCGGGTGAACTTCTTCTTCTTTTCCAGTCATGTTTGTCCTCATCTGACGGGAGGTTGCTTTTCACTTAATGCAACTTTGAAAGAGGATTTCACGATAAGGTCGGAGATCGGAGGGGCGCTAAGGCTGCTTTCATACTTCGCACCGGTGCGGTCGGTGCAGTCGGTGCCGACAGCGCCGACCGCACTGACAGTGCGAAGAGCGTCAATACGCGCTCTGGCGCATGACGCGCACGTTGGGCGCAGATGGCGCACTCCGACCATAGTCTTGGTTTTGGTGTATTTCTTGTATTGTTCGATGTTTTCTTGCGCCATTTTGCTTTCATTCGTGTGTTACCCGGTACAGACACGTTCACCCGGGGTGTACGAGGGTTGTACGACGGGGTTCTACGGAGTGCGCGGAACAACTGAAGAGCAGGGTGAAAATCGTGTCGAGGACGTGGGCGCAGAAGTACGT
>KZ345814.1:39744-56428 GCA_002352805.1 Teladorsagia circumcincta | reverse complement strand
GGGCGGTAGCACGTAGACTGTATACTATACGGCGCATACTACCCATGATTGCCCCCACCTTTTCGATGTGGGGATCAGATTTTCGATTTGGTCAAACATGTCACAAAGGGTAGTTAGACTTCTTGACGATGATGATACACACTCTCGGCGAGAAAACGCCTAACTCCTAATCAGATTAATCAGCCTCACGAAATCGAAATCATCCAAATTGAACGCAACCAAGTACAGTCACCTAAAACAGTCAATGTATTGCTCGGTCAGACATATAAACCAGACTACTCAGTCGATTTTGACCCATTGTTAGGACTTACTAGCATAAAGGGATCCCTACCCCCCCCCCCCACTCCTCAAGCTGGGGCCGAAGTAGGCCCCAAAACCAATTGGAATTGGAGGGAGGATGAAGCATGGTACCGCAACGAACTACATATATTCGAGATGTGGGCAGACCATCAAAAAACTCGGACCACATCTTTTCGGGGTGTAAGTTCAGGTAACAGTGTACATGACACCCAGCAGGTCCGATGCTAGGCGACACTAGAACTAAGCCCAGGAGAGGGGAGAAACGCCAAGGAGAACACATATCGCATAATCCTTCCCCCAGAATTCCTGTATTGCCTAAGGCTTAGTCCCGAGCACAATAACTGGCCACTAACTTGAATGTCTTCTGAATGTCCTCCCCCCACCCCAAGGACATGAGCGCCAAAGTCCACTGCATCGTTCAACGGGTATGGGAGGCAGATTCGGAATCAACGTCTGAAGACTCATCAGGTGATACACATCCCATTTCAAACGGCTGCTCCGACGTACCATCCTTCCCTTGCCAGCCAACTAGCCACACGCTATCTCGCGGCGAGAGGGTGCAGGCAAGCAGTGAGCATGCGCCGCCGTCTGTCCCTTCCCAAATTTGTCCCTTTGCCCGCCTATTCACGAGCTGGTCCAACTTGGGTGGTGTTGTCTTCGGAACAGCTAACGGGTGCGTGGAACGTCTGTGACTGGCAATCTCGTTTGATCAACCAATCGCGGAGATCTCTCTTGCAATATCCTCATACAGAAAGTTGCATGATACAATAGTGCACGAAGCGACTATTTCAGATTTTCAACATGACAGTGACATGCGGAGCCGAAAACGGATTGAAGAGACGATGTGAATGCAACATGAGCGAAGCACATCTACGAGCGCATTCGAGGTAGGGACATTCAAATTGCCTTTAGAGCGGCCCTTGCTCATTTGAGCTACTTTTTAGTTTGTAACTAAGACACGCACTGCAATAATGCTGCTGGGAATGCCGTACTGCAGACAGCGACAGTCGAGGTCTTCTAAAAGTAGTATTACGTGTTTTCCGATGCGCTTGAAGCTATCTAATGCCACTGAGTCTGCAATGCGACCTGCCCCACGTGGGAAAGGGTGTGCATACCTGCCTGCAAGCACTGCAGACTCTGCAGTCTCTAAAGCAATGGTAATCGAAGACAAGCGTGTACCATTTGATTCTTACGTGCAAGATATCCTCGGATTGGCAAAAAAAGCTTATGTTAAGGATATGTAGCATAAACGTGTCAAATTCCGGCATATCATTGCAGATATAATACATGGCGGCCACACGCACCGCACGATTATTGATCAACCAGTTACTCACGATTTTTGCGAATATACTGAATGAATGTAATTGTTTCGTGGATACTAAGAAATTAACATTTTTGCCACTGTTAAACGAATCATGTATGGCTACAAAAGGGAGTACACCAAATCAACCATACACCAATTTAGCACGCCTTCTGCGCAAGCTGGTACACCACACTGAAGAAATGTTCAACAGTTTCTATCAAAATCACTGCTAGTTTTGCAGGACATACTTCGCGCTGAACTTCGGACTGTTCTAAGGTACCCTTTATTCCACACATTTTACTTCGTACTCGTTTTCATTATATCGAATCAGCGATTTTTCTGATTGTTTGCCCACTTCAGGCTGTCCATGGCACTTTTGCATCAATGCATTTGATTCTAAGAGGCAACCACGAATTACAGCCAAACCAATCATGACAATGCGAAAAGCAACTCCACCAACTCAAACAACGAAGCAGGTGCTATAATGTTCTCATTTATCATTGCATGTTCTTAAGGTCTTTTTTTTTTGAAGTAGAAGACTCCTAAATGTGCAATTTTTCTGTTAAATTGTAGTAATTGGATTGTAAATTTACTGCTGTATTGCTTACGTATGCTTTTGTGCTACTTTGTTACCATTGTTTCCACATTGTTTAGTTTATTTAGTCTGACTACGCGCTCAGATATTGTCAGTACGCGAGTAGCAACTGATGAGAGTAATTCGAACAACGGCGCTCATGTCCTTGGGGGGGGGGGGGCTGGGGAGGGGACATTCAAAACAGGGCCAATGGTAAGTGACTTTATGACTAAGGAGAAGGGAGAAACGCCAGGGAGGACGCAAATATCTTATATTCTGCCCCTAGAAGCTTTGCCCCTCCCTAAGGCTTAGTCCCAGATATCGTAAGTAGGTACCCCAGACACTTGAAGTTCCCCCACCACCCCAACGACATGAGCGCCTTAAAGAACTAGTGCTGAAATATCTTATTTGATCTTGACCATTCGATTAGTGACAGGCGGGGGGAATGCCACAGACGTACACTCTGCCGGGCTAAGATACAACCGGCTTCGACTACTTGTCAGCTAACTTCCATTGAATGTTTGGTGGGAACGACTACTTGGTGAGTATTTTTCCCTCAGGGTTCCGAGTTTTATTTTTTCGGTGTTTTTCGTCGAATTTCAGCGTTGACCGGCTTTTTTTTTGAAAATATGTTATTTTGTTTCCCATAAAATGGTATTTTGAGCGTGGAAGGGTAGATACTGGTAGACGGTCCGGTTTAGGTTACATCCAACCCTGTACGCTTAGGAAAAAAACTAATTGTAGTTTGCCCATCCAGCGGAGTTCAACCATACGTTGAGGTATTGCGTAGTAAGACCTGTGTTAGGATGTCACAAAATAGTCACCAACATATCCTTCACTCAGTTCACCCATCACCGAACACTAATGGCGCTATCATCACTAGATAAGTTACCCTGGCTTCCCAGCAAGTGCGTTTGTGAAGGGAGGACTCAGACGCGCGCGGTCGCTCGCGGTCAACATGTTTAAAACACTCACTTTACCACACAAAATGGTTATATGTGACAAGAGTACTCTTCTTAGGAGGAGTTCGTAACGGCTTATGGAATTGTAAGCACTTGGTCATCATCATCTCTAAGTCACAGACCATAATTTTTCAACGAATCTCGCAAACCACGTCACTTGTGAATAGGTTTTAGAATGATTTTTCATGTCTAGAACCGCCGTGTTGGGGCGGGAGGACCATCGATTTCGCAGGTCAAATCGGACCGTAGCGATCGCTTTTCGATAACTACGACCTGTTGAGACGGCGGTTTTTCTCGAATCCCTGTTCACCACATTCCTCCTCCTCGCCTACACCATCCGGCAAGCATCCACTGCTCGATGCCTGTGATCTAATTTGAGGGAGTCGTTTGTGTTGGTTCTCGCTTAGCAATGGTTGCGTACAGTTGTAGGTGCATTATAATCGACTCGAGATCAAACCTCCTGTGGTCCCTCCCCCACGGTCGTATTGTACTCACAACAGTGGTGTCGCCTCGTTCCTTCCTTGGTTCTATCGGTCACTACTTTTCTTTACTTGCGTCTTCGACTTGGCTAGAAATTCGTCTTCTTGGTAGTCTCCCCATTCTTCTATGCGATCCTGCTTGAGGTCGTTCTTGTTCCAGCTCTGAATCAGTCTCATGATTCCGAATACTTAAGGGAGAAGACTCACACAGCGACTGTTTGAGTTTTCATTGAAGCTAACCTCCCACAGAAATAGTAGGGTGAGGCACCGGTGACAAGTAGGGATCGAGCTTAAGATGACTCCCCTCAATTCGATCGCCTCCTTAAGTTTACCTAAATCCATCACTCTCGGGCTGTTGTAGAGTAAGCCTTACGAATAACGTGCGCTGATGGTGGCGTGAGCTTATCCTGTATAGTTTGCCTCAACCTATCAATCGTAGCGGCCTGTTTTCTTGATGCTTATCTACTGAGGTTTGGAAAGACTACAGTGGTGGAATTAGAGTCGGTCGGAAATATGTGGTTCACTAGACAGAAAGCGACTTTTCCGCTTTTCACGTGCGAAACTCTTGAGCAGTGGTGGACCCGGGGTCCCGCAGCGAGAAACGGTTCGCGCGCGAAAAGCGGAAAAGTCGCTTTTTGTTCTAGTGAACCACACCCGTCGGAAAGAGTGGCTAACCAAGAGCTTCTGTCACTTGCCACGGTTGTGAAAATGACCAAACTCGCTTATGAGGATCTCCCTGTGTGCCTTGTTCAAGTAGAACTCAATTTGAAATGTGGTCGCCTGATTTTGTCTGAATATAGGACCACTTCTGCTTCTCAGCGCTGTGGTCGAATCCATATCAGTTGTCAGAGATCTAGCTGTTTGATCCGTTGCAACATTTTTCTGCAAGCGGTGGAGGCAAATCAGATGTAGGCAGGAAGCGAAGCTTCTACCAAAATATTCATGAGAATTGTGTTGCGCATAGTCACCACATGACCTCTCAGTCATCTTGTAACTTGGAGCGAAAGGCTGTAGAAGGATATGTAGGGCAACCCTAACCATGTGCCGTATCCAACCCACTGTCCTGGCTAGGGGAATAAATAACAAATCCTTCAAATTTATTTGTTTTCAACGACGCAGTTCCCCTACTCTTTCTCAGAGCGATTTTAAGAAAGACAAAGAAAACTTGAAAGAAATTTTTGCTCCAATCCTGGGAAAGGATAGCATACGGCTCCATATCACTTGAATATAATGGGATCGCACTGAGCACTCCTTCACACTCCATACTCCATCCGGGTGTGCGCCACGCATTTGCTTTGCTCCTGGGATTGCGTAGTCAATTGAGTGCATACTGGGATCTTTAATTAAGTAGAATGGTATTGAAGAAGGATGAACCTCCAATCAACTGCATGATCATGTTAGCATAACAAGCCGTCACATTTGCGACAGGCACAATATAGGTAAAATTGAGAAACTTTATCGATACTCAGCAACGTAAAAAATGACGAGGGATCCTCTTTGGGTTAACTGGATTGGGTTTTTGTGAGCCTTCGTTTCATGCATGTTACCCAAGGCTAACGAACAGTTAACGGCACCAGACTTTTGGGACGCTTCCAAAATGACTATGGCTTGTCACCATATGTTCATATGAGCTGGGAGTGAGTGGGGCACTTCAATTTCTCTAGAGGATATGGTAGCTGAGTTCGTACCTTTAGGTTTTCTAAAATCATCGCCGATTCACTTATATCCGTTACTTTGAAACTCGTACCTCACACCTAGACATTTCCCCCTCCATATCGGCAATCAAGAGCTGGTGCTTTTCGTCGCCGAGCACGTTGTAATTCCAATGCCACGATAGTCTGGTGAGTCACTGCTGTGGTATCGATCTGGTTCTCGTTTCGAAATCCTGAAAAACCGTCACATCCGCAAATTTTTCTACTTTCTTCGGGTTTTTCTTCACTGTTTTCGGGACAGCTTTTCTTCTATGGTTGCCCAGGTCTCTTGTATCAATACGGCGAGTCTTTTTCACGCGTCATATTTGAATTGCCTCCACCGTACGCTACCCTTGCGACCTCCCCCCTTCTGGAATCTCTATTCAGCGTGCGTTCGCGTCGCGTTTCTTTCCGCTCATTGTGACCCTTTTCGTGTCAACGACTGCTCACCCTCCATCCTATGGCCGTATACGCGGTATGTCTGGAGGTATAGTCGAAGAAAAAGCTGTCCACGACGCTCTAGACGCTCTCCTACGTGCTAGAGAGGTAAGAATTTTAATATTTCTAAATCAAAATTGGTAAGTGACGTGGTTTGATTCGTATATCGGTGATGCTTGTTTGGGATGGGTGAATGAGTCATGAGATAATTTCGTTCGTTCCACGTCGTTACATACTATGAATAAACGAAATTGGTGCTTTGAACAGTTGCGATTCGCGTACAATTTCAATGATTTGCCGTTATGGGTGTTTTGTCGGTTTTCTTGTTTGGTATTATTCGATGAAGCCGAAAAATAAACGTTATTTGATTTTTCGCCGTAACAGCATACTATACCCGATTCATGTTAGTTATGAGTTTCAACACAGTTTCTCTGCGTTTCAATTTTTGTTCGTGAGAACTTCTATTGGAGGGGTGACGCTGCCCCGCACGTCACCAACTTGTGCAGTATATATGAGTGGTTTCTGTTTCGTTATACACGAAATTGCGCGCGGTTTTGTATCACAAATTTCGCTGGTGACTATAGTGTTGAAGAAATAATTGCTATTTGTCGGTATTATACAAGACTTTATTCACTTATTTTCGCTTATGTCATTATTATTTGATGATTTTTTATATTTGGTTCGGAAACTAGAACCCTCTGTTGACACGATTTCTAATGTTGTTTAGCATTCTGGTGCCGACACTACTACAAATCCAACGCTGAAGCGCTGCTATCCTGAAGACTCTGAGCGTGCGTCGCCTGGTTCAATTTTCGTGCTGATAATTTTGTTCGAATAATAGTGATGTTATCGTTTTGTTTTTCACTTGTCCTCATTTCTAAGTCTCTAAAAGTATTGAATGTTTTGCCCTGAATTTCTAACCCATGGTAATATTGTTTAGCATTTTCAGCGAATCCCGTGAAAAGGAGCAACATCGAGGGAGCCATGGATGGAAGCGGGATGGTGCAACAGATGGGATTCGGAGCGCCAACCTCAATGATTCCGACAGTTGCTAGTGCAGCCGAGACTGTCGTAGAAATCATCAGTGTTCCAGAAAATACTGTAGGCCTAGGTGGGTTGTGTGTGGTTTGCGAGTTGTGCGGACGCAAAATTGCGTACTCCACCTAATCAGGAATGATCTATTTAGTTATTGGTAGAGGCGGCTCAGAAATTCAAAATATCCAAAGCACAACGGGATGTCGAGTACAAATGAGTCCGGATGGTGACCCTAGCACTGGCGTCCGTCAGTGTACACTCCAAGGAAGCAAGGTAAACGCCTAATAAGAGCGCGAATAGTGAAATATGGAATAGATTTGAGTGAAATGATTGCTTGCCGTGAAATAAGTTCAAGAAGACGGGGTTCATTTCCCAAGGCATAGCCTGCGATAATTATGTACGGTCTGAAAGGTGTATGTTAAGTTTGTAACTCTTCGCCGATACCTTTCTAATTCATCTCAACGAGGAGGCTATGACTGTGACTACAGAAAGATGTTTTGGTTCACCTGAGGCTCTTAGGTAATAGAATCAGGTAGATGGCGATGCTCCAGGAAATGCAGCTTATGTCATTTTTATTTGGTGATTGTTTTTCATATTTATTCTTCGAAACTAAACCTCGACGTCTTTCTAATCGATCTCAATGAGGCTATGATATGTGACAACAGAGAGATGTCGTGGTTTACTCGAGGCTCTTAGATGACAGAATTAGGCAGGGGCCGATGCTCTAGGCAATGTAGCACTTGAGGATAATGGAGGATACCGTAGGCTTCGACCTCAGTCCTGTGGACGCCACTCAGGCTCACTGTAATTACGTTCCTTTCCAGATATCGGTGGAAAGGGCCAAGCAAATGATAACCGATGTCATCACAAGGGCAGCCTCGCGTCCTTCTACTCAGAATTTTACCCCGACAGATGGTCGTGCCATTACTGTAGAAATGACTATACCAGCAACGAAGTGCGGTCTTGTGATAGGAAAAATGGGAGAAACGATAAAGCAACTACAGGTATCAAAAGCTACGATGAAAGTAAATTACCAGTTATTGCTGTGATCAATTGTGAAAGTATAGGAACAAGCTGGTTGCAAAATGGTCATGATACAAGATTCACAAGAAGTTACTGGGCAGTCAAAGCCATTGCGTATAACAGGAGATCCTGAGAAGGCAACTTTTTATTCATGTTTAAGCGTTCCAGTTACTTATAACAAAAACATGAAAAGATGAATAGTTGGGTGTTTAAGGTGGAAGTCGCAAAACGACTTGTGACAGATTTGATCAACTCTCGGGAGGATAATGGTACTATACCACGGCTTTATTCCGAGCAGGCAACAGCAAAAGGAGAAGTAAGGTTTCGTTTGGAACAAATTTGCTGTGATTAAAAATAGCCACATCCATAAGCATATCTAGTAAATCTATATACCTAATAGCCATTTTCAGGTGGTCGTCCCTCGTGCTAGTGTCGGCATGATAATAGGTAAAGGAGGAGAGACCATAAAACGACTTGCTATGGAAACGGGGACAAAGATTCAGTTCAAAGCTGATGGTACGTCGATTCAGGGAGTAACTTCTATTCAGCGTAGTTGGCCAACCGTATTGCGTAAACGATTTCGTTGGCTCATAGAGAACCGCGAGACCTGCAATTTACATGTGGTTTTGCGAATATGATGTGACAATAAAAATGGTGCACCCATTGGTGCTGCTGAACTGTGCTGGCCTCTCTCTCCTCGCAAGGAACTTGTTGCAGCCTCACATGTTGTTGTTGATGTCATGGTGTCTATAAGGGTAGCTAGCACGTGTAGCTCCAAAATCCCTAACGTTTCATTTTCTAAATAGCCTGCAATCCTATTACGAGTAACATAAGCTGGCAAAGAGCTTATAGTCACGTTAAAGAACGAAAAAGTACAGTTATATTTTGCTTCAGTGGAGACAAGGATTAGAAGCCGATTGAAACTAATGTCATCGCTTTTGTAACATCGCTATGGATCCTAATACCCAGTTGTAGCGAAATTTCAGCGACTTGGAGTGTCCCTCAACCTCATTAGAAGACTACCAAATTAAAAACAACTTACTAGATGACTTGGTTATGCCTAACTCAAAAATTCGAGTCGGCACTCTTTTCGAAAGGAGCTTAGTGTGCAGTTTCATGATTTCCAATTAGTCTAGTAAATGTGTAGCAATTTCCCATCATACGTGCTTTGGTAGAATTGAATTCGCAGACGAAGTTTTGGGCGCGTAAACAAAAGTTTGAAAAGTGAGCGGCACCCGAGTTGCGTCGGCCGCAACGCAGCATGCGTCGACGAGGTCAAGCGGCTCTACGCAAAAATCGAATGCGTAGTGATTTGAATAGAGGGAGGATGAGCGCCAAGGGTCGTTGATGCCATGTCAGTCAGAAAAAGACGCAGTGAGGTGATTTTCAGTGCAATACCTAAAGAAGACCTCAATTGATTTCTACTACTATACCTGAAGGAAGAGCTAAAGATTCCTTTCCACACAGAGTGATTGCTCTTGTGCTCTTTGTTGTTGCTGCTCTTAGGTTTACTTACGTGGACTTTAAAGTTCAAAAAACCTAAAACATAACCTTCACTGCGTCGAATCCGAAAATCTCTCGTTTTGAATGCCTGACCTTGACATGACGTATCGGCTTGTAGCTGTTATCAGAGCGAAGAGTGCAAGTACCAGTTGCATGTGACAAAAGAAGTGGTTCCTGTAATTACTTCAGTTGTGAACGCACGCAAAATCATACAATATTGAAGTGCTCTCAAATTCATAATTTATTCAGAAATGTTTTAGCGCTGTTTTCGACTGTAATGAAGAATGCAGTAAAAGATGAGCACTGGGCAATGGTTGTATCGACCAATATGATTTCTTTCCAGATGATCCGACATCTCCCGATCGATGTGCTGTCATTATGGGATCAAGAGAGCAAATTTATAAAGCCACCGAGCTCATCACTGAACTGGTTCATAAAAGCTGTAGTGGCTCAATTATGACCGGTCAGACAGAGGTTGGTCGATGGACTGTTTGGAGAATGTGCGTGTGTGTTTGTGGCCGTTTGAAGTTGTTTGATGCTGTGAATGTCGGCGTGATACATGTCTTCTTTTTCGCTAACATTTGTGCTCTACTGTAGTGTCCTGTGTTCCCATCACGTTTTGTCTGCACTGGTGGTGTAGGGGTGGTTTAATATAGTTGCACACATCACCACAAGATTTATGTATGCACTCACTAACGCTTTGTGGTAGTGGTAGTGCACAGCTTTTGTTCATTTTGGTGTCCCCGTAGAATTAGTAGTGTTGGCAGATACATGTAGTATGTGTGACTTTCCTGGCTTCCTCCCTCCAAATTCTTCTTCAGTAATAACAAGGATAATGGACCAAGACGAAAAAGGCAAAAGGATCACAAGGAAAAACTGGAAAAATAACTAAACGATGTATATGACTAGATGGTTTCTTTTTCTGTTGGACATGTCACATTGTTTAACATATGTGAAACTGGTGCTTTTATTAGCTTTTCATCGCTTATTAGTTTTCCTTTTCTTCGGAATGTAGAATTGCACCATATGCCTTTGTGTTGCTTTGTTTTTACAAACACCATTGGGCTAATTGTCTTCACATTTTCTGTAGTGTTGGATCGCTTAGTAATAGCGTTTGTTGCATCGTTTCACTTAATTGAAGTGAATTTGACAACTCAAATATTAACATCCAACTTTTCATTCAAACTCTTTATAGACACCTCAACTTCAGGCTTTCTATATGCACGTCCCATCAAATAAGACGGGTCTCGTTATAGGTAAAGGAGGAGAGACTATCAAACAGGTTTGTATTGATAGCACTGTTAGTTTAGAAATTCTCACAAGTTAATGTTATTTATAGATCAATGCAGAAAGTGGCGCGCACTGCGAGTTGTCTCGCGACCCTCCACCGAATCCTCAAGAAAAGGTTTTTCTAAAAATGCGATAATCCTTAACAACTATTCATTTTAAACGTTTTTCTTTTTTCGCAGGTCTTTATTATCCGTGGTACTCCATATCAAGTTCACCATGCACAACACATTATTCGAATCAAGGTAGTGTACGGTTGCCGTCTCAGATTGCATCGCCCTGAAGCACGTGGTAATTGAGTGTGTCGGTCATAGAAAGGATAGCCTAGCTGTGAGCCTGGCATTTGGCTTGTAGCTCATGGGTATCCATTCGATGTCGCGCACGCAATTGTGACGTATTCCAGGCGTGGGTGTATGAAATGACAACCAAATTTTGTATCGCTTCCGCTTGTAAAGCAGTTACTTTGTTGTGAGTCAGGTTCGCTTACGTGGTTCTCATTAAGTATTGGCACTAGTTTGAACAATGTAGCAACTGTAGGTGCTTGTATGACGCAGACAGTACACTTGGGCGGTGAGGTGGGGGGGGGGGAGGGTGTCGGTCACGAATTATGGTCTCATGTGAGAATACGAGTCGATCCATCAATCTGGGCACGTGTTCGACAACGGGTTAACTTAACCGATTGCAATCCTTACTGGCATTTCCCGTGAGGAGGTTCAGATTGGTTACCTGAAAACACCTATCCGCTTGGAGCCCGTCATCTATTCTTTTCTGGGCGCTGGTGACGTTGGGGAAGGGGGAGGGCTCTTCAAAGAGCCCAACGCATTTGGAACACAACAAACTTTTTCATAGTATTGTATAATTGTATAAAAAAAGGTGGAACTTATCTAAATTTCTGAAGCGCAAGAAAATGGAAACTAGGTGAAGTTGAAGAGGGAAAGGCATTGTGGCAATAGCGCGTGCTTTGTAGATCAGACGTAGTTTTTCAGAACAACTAATTGGAGTGCTGATTTACGTGCTGTTTACTATGTAATTTTTTTTTGTTTTGTGTTGCATTAGATATCATTTATTGCTGGACATTATCACTGTACTGACAGGGGCTAGGGCTTAATGGTGAGGACTAAGCTTGGGCGGAGGATAGAACTCTTGAGGTAATGAAAACCGCTTATGCACCCGAGAATCCTCTCGTCCCCAAGCCCAATCCTCGAAACTAAGCATGGCCCTAATCCTTTTGAAAGCTGCATGGAAACGGAAAGAGAATGGATAGCCTAGGTTCACCCACTATTTAACATGACGTTCTAGTTCAAATTAGTTCACTATTAGTTTTTCTGAACACTTTTCGACCTGGTTCTTGTTAGTTTCTGGAAGCGTTCATAATGTAAGGAAATGTTTGAATGCATTGGGCTCTGCGCACGGAGATACCCCCCCCGTCTCCTTAGGGACAACATAGCCCTTCCCTGCGCTATTAACTAGACAGCTCAATGCCGTACCAACAGACTACGTCTTGTTTGTTTATGTGGAAAAAATGGGTCGAAAAAGATCTAGACGAAGTATCTCTAACTACGGCATTCCAGTAAAAATGAGCTGAAGGTGTGAAGTCTTTTTGTGGTGATCCCGTAATTAACCATAGTGCCGTGGTAGTTTGCTTTTGTTATATTTCGATTTAGGATTGAAATAAGAAAGTTACCTTTTAGTGTGAGAACATGTGCTTTACGGCTTATAGTCATTTGTTCATAGATGTGAACAGATTGAAGTAGATTGATCTTTAGACATGTAGATTGATGTAAACAGATTGTTATGGTTGAAATTTGTGCTTTTATTGTGAGTACAATTGTAGAGGTCTAGTAAAAAATACGAACACTATCGTGTTACTTAGTTATGATACTTTAGAAAAGATCCGTGTGGGTGGCAAGCTAGATGTGAATTATCGTGTCCTTGAAGTTTAACGTGTCGCTGAATATTGTCAATTTGCTTAATTGACGCCTCCAAATCGTTGTGTTGTCACATTTATTTGTGCGTGACTCGACTTAACTGATTTGTTATGATGTTTTTGCGTTTTGTGACTGACATCAAACGTACTGCCAATTGTTGGGAGTTGGTAGCCGTTGTGAACTAGCTATGGTGGGCTCTGAGGGGCTCCGTACCGCGAATGACTGCCTCTAAGGCACCGTCCATAGATCGTGATTAATGCGATTTGACGATTTAGGGGTTTGACGTGTAGCGGTTTTGTTCAAAGAAATGCTCGCGTATCGAGTGAATGGGTAGTCGACATATCGCATCGACGAATAGTCATCGGGGGGGGGGGGTCAATTTGTTCATTGTGCACTTAGTCCTTTGAAGATAACCGCCAAATCTGCCATCGCTTTGTTGCATTATGGGCAAATTTTTAGTTCAATACGTATGTTTTCCGGTCAGCTTTAGCATCAAATCGCATTAATCGCGATGTATGAACGGGGCCCAACCGGCGTTGCGATTGACTTTGACTATATGTTGTTTCTACTGCCAATATGTGAATTCCGTTCAAGCCTGATTCACGTCATGTTTACTATTTTTGTTCATGAGTTGTGCTGTAGTAATCAAGTTTCAGGTCGGCGACATAGCTCCTGGCACACCTGTGCCTCCATTCACTGGGGCCGGTGCACCAAACGGTAGCAATTATGGTGTATCGCAATATAACGGTCAGTACGGCGCTAGCCTGTGGAATAATACATACGGTATGAAGAACTCAATCGTAAATACTTGTCAGCTCGGAGTCAGTTCAACAATGTAATTTGCTTTAGCACAACAACCCGATGCTGGGAACGGATGGGCGAATCAGGCTGCTGGCCAGTACTATACTGGTGGCGCAGCTAATGCGCAGAATTCTTATGGTAATATGCAGAGCTACACGTACGTGCCTCAGTCTGGAGCGCAACCAGCAAGCGCTTCTCAAAGTTCGAGTACAACTTCGACAGGACCAACCATCAATCCTCAGACTGGACAACCAGACTATTCTGCTCAATGGGCCGAGTACTACAGGTTACTCCTTAATCTTATTAGCTATACATATACATATACATATACATATACATACACCAATCATAAAACGACGATACTAGGCTATAAAGTAAGATCTGGCGCTTCTCTTCATTTTTCACGTTGTGACCACATTCTCATAGAAGACCTCATCTACTGGTTTGGGATATTCTTCCCAATCCGCCTCATTTCGAGAATGCCACACAAAGTCTTTACCAAAAAAATATGAATGAAAGAGTGAAAGTTCACGAGCATATGCCAACCTAGTAGTTTAGGTTTGAATCGCTAAAACAATGCAATCAGGATATCGAAAATGATTCTAGTGCTAGTCTCTCATGTGACTTTTACAGATCTATGGGACTTCATGACCAAGCAGCGCTGATTGAAGCTCAAATGAAGCAGAACGCACGCGCAGCCCAGTCGTCGGCAAATCCACCACCACCTGGTACGACTCCTGCTCAGAACACGTACTCGAACGCTTCTTATCCGGCTACTTCTACAGGAAACGCAACATCACAATACTCCGGCTATTCAGGTGCACAAACACAGAATTTTCCCGCAACGGGACAATTTCAATCCCAACAGCAGCAGTTTTAAACGTGGGTGAAATAGAGGGATGCATTTTTAAAGAAAAGTTAGATCTCGAAACAACCCGTCAGAAATATGACGAGTCTGTTTTATGTTTGTGTGACTGTGACTTGTTATCTTTTCGGCGGGTAACACTGTTTCGACGTTTTTGTTTCTTATCAATTTCTGTTTCAACGTTGTAGAGACTAAGCACCCAATTGATTTCTTGACTTTAAGTTTTCAATTTGAATACGTTGCGAAATGTTCCGCGTGCTGATTTCTTGTTTTACCGAGTTGATAAATGTTATTAATCCGCGTTCCAAAAGGCGTTCACTGAAGTGAACGGGTTAGCCGCTCTGTCAGTTGCGTCTAGTGACTTGTTGCGAACATTGTGTTGTAGCTTCTAGGGACTTGTCTCGCACTAAGTTTTCATTTTTTAAGATTGCAGTATTGGTAAATGGGTTATCGCATATGACAACGGCCCCATTTGAATTCTACGAGTTCTAAATCGTTTTACTCAGGCGACATTAATATGCAAAAGTGCCATACCATTCGCTAACTGTTGGCATGTTAACCAAATGGTGTTGTTCATTGGTTGGGTTAATTTATATGCCAAGGTTTGGCTAAGTCGTAACCAACATGATCGTGAATTTGCGTAGAATTATGAGGCTCCCAGAGAACTCTTCTCCACTCAATCTCCACTCAGAAGGCCTCACTGGACAGAAACAAAAGAGAAAAGTTGAGTACGAGGGTATCAACTTCACCCATGCTGAATAGATAGCGTCAAATACTTGTTTTCAGCAATCAGTGAAAAAGAACCAAACCGGACCATTTTTATGTCTGGCCATTTTAGATGGTGTCCAATTTGTGAAACAGATAGTGCGCACGCTCTCACTCGTTTACCGCAACGCGTAATCGTTAAATCTCATGAATCGAAGTTCTCGGAATTCATCAACCCGTAGGATTTTCAATGCACGAGGCTAGCCACGCCATTCCTTCAGTTAGCTCGCACTATTTTACAGTGATTTCGAAAAGTGACAAATAACGAACCTGGGGATTTTATTTCCAAGTTTGCGTCGTCGCCATTACTGCTATCGATAAGCACGCACGCCTCTTTACGTAACGTTGGATGTTCGTAGGCTAACGTCCAGTGGTGCTGAAACGTAATAGTGGAGCTTTTTGGGGACGAGTTCTCACAAAATAAGAGTTAAGAAATGTTGAGAAAGTGTACTAATCTATAAAGTGATTTTGTTAGGAGCTATACGCTGAGCTTACCATCATTAATCTTTTTCTAACGCATCTGATTTGAATCGTTCGCTCGATGTAGATCTTTGCTAATGATTGCTTTCTAACAAGTCATTTCTCCCATCATACATCAGCTAACATCGCGATTTCGTCTAAGACAATGGCCCAGGGTTGACTCGTCGAATAGGTTGAGATTGAGTAATTCATGTTCATTCTGATCCGGTTTGAGCGGCATCTTATCTATCGTTGCCCCATCTTGTGTCACACAAAATTTCGTGCTGTGAAAACGTTTTTTCTCTCCTCGCTCCATTCATTGCTTCCCTGTACTCTCATCGTTTGCGCTTTGCGGCGCCCAATGCGTGTTCAATCCACTTTCGGGGTACTTTTGTGACTTGGAAGTCTTTATCACCAGCCGTTGATATTGTCGTTTCTTACATCATTGCATGAAAGTTGCATGTTCACTATTATTGATAGATTCCGTGGCTCCACGGTTTTGCGAAAGCAATTGAGTGTTGTTTGATTTACGTAGTATAGTTTGATGAATATGTTGCTCTTTTCTATCGTGTCTGCTTCGGCCCTTTTCTTAAGTTCGTTTGATGTTGTAATGTTATGAAAAAGAAACTTAATAGTTGTAGATGGGTGCTTTAGTGAGCGTTTTTTTTCTCCCACGTATTCTGATGTGTGTTAGAACTTTGCTGATATTTGTCGTGTGTCTATTATATTTGTTAAACGATGTGCTGTTTACAAGTTCGTATGTTGTATAACGTTGTTTAACTATTCTTCCACATTTTAAGAAGTTTCTATTGTCGTTTTTAATGGTTTCTGATTTTACTTTTCAAATAAAATGGTGTTTTCTTGGGTCTGAATTGTACTGTTCTGAGATCGTTTGAAAAGTCGAGTCCCTGCTATGCAGAACTCCGGAAACTTATTACAAAGTCACATTTTTGCTCTATTTATATAAATTACTTGTGCTAATAGACGTGTCAACGATGGTGTATGTTTGTCGCCGTTTGACAATGGAGGAGCGAAATGGATACCTACTTTGTGGTAAGATTTATGGATGAAGCGCCAAGAATACCCAACATTACCCACTAGTTATTGGGAGTTCATTTGGTGATGGCAGTGGGTTTAAATGTTCAGATAAATCGGAAAGGTGGAATCTTGTGGTGGACATTCACGGTCCATTCTTTCATGATATATTGGTTGAACATACTGCCACCAGAATGCACTCATTACGAAGTAATTTGGCGTTTCGCTTTGCGAGT
>KZ345811.1:105661-115847 GCA_002352805.1 Teladorsagia circumcincta | reverse complement strand
GGAGGGGGGGGGGGGGGGCGGGTGTCCTATGATTTTGCAACGCACTGTATCTCAGGTTATTCAGAAAGTAATACGCCTCTTTAAGTTTAACGCGTGTTCGAAGTTTTTTGACAGAAAAATGTTCATCATCGTTCTATTCGCACTACTATACAACATTGGCGAGCCTGTTATATCTTCATTCCTATACTATTTGATTTTCAAGGAGTTTTCTGTAAGTCAGAATTGAAGGTGTCAAGACAGCAGTTCCGGCAAACTTACTGCTACGTGTTGAAAATATGACCTTGAGCTGTCTGAAGTGAACTAAAGTGTGGGATCAATGAAGCGTCAGTAGTGTAGCACAACACCAGCCCCAACGTTTGACCCAGAGGAAATTCGTCGTGAAATAGACGGAGGTATATCGGTCTCCTTTTGGTGCTGTCGATGAGCTGCTGAAGTCTCCCATAGAAGATGATTCCTAACTGAGTGTACAATAGCTAGCAGCAGGATTAGGAGTGAATATCTTGAGAATTCAGCAGCAATTAACTTTATTAGGTGAGAAAAATGAACAGGTGTGTACCGCGTGAGTTGAGCGAGTAGCAACGAAACCGCCTTGCAATGATGCTGCTTCCCCAGATTTAACGTAACAAGAATGGTCAGCTTTCTGAACGAACTGTCATCAGCGGTGGGAAATGGACTCTCTACGGCATGAAGAACCCTCCACTCCTCTGCTCTACACCTATAGTGCGATCAAGCATCGGAACACCTATCAAGAGCAGAATTGCACAAGATGAAAATCACGCTGATGGTTTCGGGACTTCTGCAGGAGTGATGCATCAGATTTCTCCAAAACCACGTAAATTCAGCACAACACCCACGTGTGTGCAGAAGCCGCGTTACCCTTTCCAGGTGCTATCTCCTAGGCTTGGACAGAAATATCATTTTTAAGGCTTATTCAGCGATTAATCCAAAAGTGTATCTCCAATGGATGGATTGTTACCAACGATTTTTCCATTAGCCTTATCAACGCTGTTTTTCCTGAATGCTCAAGCATCAATGACAAAGGTATCGCAAGTGATTTTGGAAATAGTTCGTTTAGGGAAAGTACCATCGCTTCTGGACGTCTCGGCAAATTGTTCGGCCAGCTGCTCATGTTCTTCTGGGACGTTTGTGTCTACACACATCTGATCATATCGATCAATCGGCTTGTTGCAATCTCACTGCCATATCGTGCCAAGTTTATTCTCACCAAAAAGTGCACAAGTTGTCTCATTGCTTTGATTTGGTTGATCGCCTTCTGCCATGTGATCCCTTACTTCTGGTGTAAGTGCTATAGAGTGAACTTATTGCTCACAGGAACAAAAAAGGGACGAGCGAAGGCTAAACGACACGAGCAAAATCGCGCTGATGACGTGCATATTTAGCTGTGAATGCGTTCAAAATAACAGCAGACGGGAGGGACGCGAACTATACCGAAATGAAAAGCTAGTCAAGCAGTGATCGGGGAGCATACATCAGATATAATGCGCGTCGAGGACACAAAGAAACTTTCCAAGACAAGAGAGCAATATGTGGGCGAAAATTGTGGGAAGTAACGCTGAGAACTTTTTTCGCCTACGCTAGTTTTTGTATACTGCTGCATTTTTCGACTTCTGTGCTGTCATAAAACACCTCAATGAAGTGGCGCTTTCTCACTTCTTATCTCAGTAATTTACTGGGTTGCACCGAAATGGCGTTTCGGCACCCTATTCTGAAAAGACTTTTGGAAGTCTCAAAAGAACGTGACTATTCGAAGACTTGGAGGAACAGTAAATTTGGATCTGAAGAGAAATTAAAGCAGAAAAGGGAACAGATACATTTATTCTAAAACTTGGAGGAGAATAAGGGTTAGAGAATAAGAGCTAGCGAAACGACAAGTAATGGTTACCCACTTTTTTGGCTGTGACTTTTTTCTACTGAATCAAATCCGTTCTAGTTTTGGTATCTACAAGAGCAGTTTTCACTGAACTAGCATGTTATGACAGAGGGGAAGAGTTGAAAATTTAAAACTTCATTTCACTAGGAATTCTCGATTGTGACCAAATTCCAAGTGAATTTCGAATCATTGCAAAAACTTACAACCCAATAACAATCGAGCGCATGATAGCAACATTTAGCGGTTCCAATACTTTGTTTTGACCCTTCTGGAGTCGCTGGAACCTCAGCAAGACCTCAGTGTGGAACCAGTCAATGAATGCGTTGTCTATTGGGAAAACCTCATCAATTTTCCCTCAAATTGACGAGATTCTCGTTCATATACCTGGCTCTTTTTCTGCTAATGGTTTCCCAAGCATTTTCTATAGCGTTTTGATGACACTCTGAACATTTGTCTCTTTTGGTCTCTCCGTTAGAAGCACGCTATGCTATTGAAACCACCTATTCACAGCAGAAGGGCGATGTTGGTCGCTCTATCGCTAGAAGGAGAAGTCAGAAAAATGCAAGTGCCATAGGTGCGGATAAGGAATAGGACGTGTGGTATTAGTTTGGCATGATACGAGCTCTACATGCAGCGTATGCTGCCAGATGCCGTTTTTGTTGCGCCGCTTGAAAAAGCGTATCCCGCGCCACATTCTTCGGTAAAATAGCCCTTCTGGGCACTAATATATGTAGAAAAACAGTATGACTGAGATGAAGCCGACGAAATTTTCAGACGAAACGTGCTACGTAATCTTTGATACAACGCTCTGGCTATGGATGTTTGCCAAAACAAGGTGCGGTTACGTCATTTCCCACTACACCGATCTCTGTACTGGCTGCACATGGTGTGCAATCAAAATTGTTCTTGATTGTATAACGGCCACTAAACTAAGGTCCAAAAACCAAGTGAGTACGCTCTGCTGTAATAGAGTGTTATGCCTATCTCGTCATGACCTCAACCTTTACAGAATGCTTTCCAAGTTCACGCCCATGGCCATTCTAGGGATGTTTTGCGACGATCGCGAAAAAAAACCGAAATACGTTTTTTCATGCAAGTGAGCATTTTCTTTATGTATTTGAAGACTTAATAGTGCCCCACATACCAAAAATGAAGGCAAAACGCGTTTATTCATTGCTTTGCAATCTTGTCACTTATCGTTAGTTAGAATGTTGAATGGGAACAGTTCCGGATGATCGTCTTTCAACATTAAGAATTTCTGGCCCAGTTTGGTGTGTTGTTATTCTCACAAGTTGAGATCTAATGCATTTTATCGCATGAATACATATAAATACTTGCGATGAAACAAGTTTTCGGGTAAGTCGTATTGTAGGAGGAAATCTCGCACCCATGACCAGAAGTGGTTCATTCGGCCTAATTGGTCAAAAAAAATGAATGAAAGGCCGAATTGCGCTTTTTTCGTTTTTTTCCTTGTCGTAACTCTTTTCATTCGAACTAAACTTCTCGAGCATGACTCTTTTCGTCGAAAATAGCTCGTTCCAGCGACGTTCGCTATAAATATAACCAGTGACTACAACTCTGCTACACTGGAATTATTTATTCAGCGAGTAATAGACCAACTTTTCTTCTGTAATATAAGATGGAACGGGCTACTACCACGTCGTAGTACTGCGCCTAACAATATGGTTCCAATTTTTCCTCAATTGGAAGAACTCCAATTGTCACATTCGTGACGTTTCAAATCAAAAGTCGAATAATGACCTGTGATCTCGGCGCCAACATCTCTCCAGTATTCAAAGACGACTTCGCAGACATGACTGCAAGGAGCGATCATCAAATGAGGGAGATTCTTCACCATTTGAATGTCAGGATAGGCTACGCTGGTCATAGAAAATACGTTTTCTTGCCTTTTTCCAAGATGACAGCACAGAGAATATAAGATACTGAACCTCTTTCGGGAACGTGACGTTTCAAATCAGAAGAAAAAAAGAGATCAATCATCGTCAACCTTCGAACACCCAATTGATCATCTCAAATAGGTGGCGGTGAGTTTATGGGAGTCCCACATTTGGTATTCCTTCATGTGCATTTAGGCGCTCATGTCCTTGGCAGGGGGGACATTCAAGTTAGTGAGTCAATTATTGTGCTTCAGACTAAGTTCTGAGCCACGACAGGGATCCTGTATGGAAGATGAGAACAATATGTATTCTCCTCAGTGTCCCTCTCCTGTCTCAAGCTTAGTCCTAGTGTCATTTACCAACAGCCCTTTTGTGATGTCCCCCCCAAGGACATGAGCGCCTGCATTTACCATACCATCCTGTTGAGTTGAAAATTCCTCAAAAACCACCCGTGCTCTCTATGTTAGCAACTATTTTATACGTTTCAGTCCGCAAAGTAATCTCTTTCTAAAATCTCAGGACTTTTCTCGAAGTTTCCTCCAAGTCAACATCAATAATAATTGTTTTGTTTATCTATGGCATCTTTCAAAAATGCGCCATGTATACGGGTTCCAATCATTATCTTTAAAGAGCCGTCTTCGAGTGCAAAGAACTAGCACAATCCCACAACATTTTACTTACGCGTTGCAGGCTGTTGTTCAAAGCAGCATATTCCTGTGTGGAATGATCAGTTTTTACTTCATCTGTCAGACATTTGTTAATAAATGGGGAATTTTTATAACGACAACTATATCTTGGGAAAGTTGCCATGCCATCGATGGGTGAGTGGTTGAGCTTTGCTATGTTGATACATATCATACATCAACATCATAATGTGTGTATACCAAAGTCATGATGGTTCTGATTTATTTAATTGATTAATTCCTTCATGTAAACGGATAAGCTATTATTTATGGGTGCATTTACTTCCACAAGTCTGTACCTTGAACAATAGCACATTCGAGTTCGAGGTTTTCTTGAAAACGTCCAGCAAGTCATGGCGAGTCCCGCGATTAAATTCACAGGTACGAACAATCTCGCGTATGAGTCTGCAAACTGAACAGGCGCTTGGGTGGGCTAAGCCAACCCAAAGTGCCGTGGACTCAGAAAACCTCGATCTCAAGCTCCATGCACCACGTACGCCCCCCGCGGCATATGTCAGTTGTGTCGCCGATCTGCCATGCTATTTCATTTCAGTCTTTTACGGTATCCATTACCTTTTATCTTGCTGCTTGATTAGACTCCTTCTCTGCGTAGAGAAAAGTTGGCCTCCTCGCAGTTCTTTTGACTGCTTCTTTTTTTTTCTCGACTGACAGAATGTTTCGCATCCTTAGTTTCCTAATCAACTGCAACTACCACATCAACTTGATGGTGGATGTGCCTTTTCATCTAGAAAATTTTATGGTCGGATTTAGCAGATTACACGTCTTTTCGTGACATGGTGCAGGCATGCTGACTCAACTGGTCAGTGTCTCAACGCCTTCTTAATCATCGCCTTACGTAGAATACAGCGTTGGTATCTGACTAGACGAATTAATAATACGACAATGCTGATTGCAGTCAAGCTGCGCTCGTCGAGCAGAGTTCAAGCGCAGACGAACCATACACTTCTTCAGGGCCTTACCATAGGCATCGTCTTTATTTAATAAGCAACCGTGGTAAACCAGTGAGCTATTGTCAAGTTCTCCAACGCCTCTTTCACTTAAAGCAACAGTCTCAATAGGGTTCTAAAAATTCGATGCTAGTGGGGTGAAGAGCAGCAATAGGCAGGTTCATACAAAGTGTCACTGATTAGGAAACTTACCTTCGAAAAGCGTCGGAAGGGGGTCTAACCCGTTCGAAGAGGCAGATCCACCGATCCCAGTGCGGTCGCCATTTGCGATCACAAGGACTGATTGAACTCAGTCTTCAGTAAGCAACTAACTTGGTGCCTTGCGGCTGCACCAGTAATAAAGCAGTATGGTTCTGCTCGGGTTGCTCGCAGACAGGTGATGTCGCATAGCCCCAGTTGCAATTGCAGGCAGAAAGCCAGGCATTGCTGGCTACTAGCAGGCGCATTTACTGCGGGCGAGTCCATACAGCTCGCCCACCCCAACCTTCATTTCATTTCTGAGCAGAGAAGAGGGAGCCCACGTTTTGAGGCCTCGTCGGCCTTTGTTTCCTTTTCTTCATCATCAGTCAACTCCGTACCTGGAACTTCGTTACCGACCGTTAACTCCTCGCATTCAATCTGAGACTGTTCATTAACGTAGAGCGTTCACACCAAAAAAAATGTCGCTGTTGGCGCCTCTGATGAGTGGCAGTAGGGTGGCGCTCTTAATACCTCTGAAGAGTGCAGAGATCGATAGGAGGAATGCAAGGTAAACCACGGTTGAGCATTCCTCGAGCGGTCGTGTGTGCCTCGGTCGAGAGGAAGACATCCTATCTGAGGTTTGGGGGAGAGGTCGGATGTACATGGAAACAGGTAGGCACAACTCCAAAACCTTTTAGTCTGGATATCTGTATTGCTTTCTGAGCACCTCATCGAGACGCTGACTAGCGTCTTTTCCACTATCTCAGTAGCTAGTCGCAGTTCAATCAAATTCCGCAGTGAACTCCCCAGTTGCTAGGCTTATTAGTAGACTGTGTCGGACCTCTATGGAAGGCCCTAATTTGGCGCGGACGTTCTCGGATCCACGCCATGCTTCCTCATTGTAACGCAAAGGAAGCGCGAGCAGAATGGCAGGAAGAGAGACTGATTGGAGATTCTCTGTGCTGAACGTTAAAGTCATGCACGATAATAGAGTGAAGTTCTCTTGCGCGCTAACGACGAGAGATCTTTCAGGTGTACCCGCGCTTTCTCGAAACGGTTTTTTGCATGATGTAAAGGGGTGTGCGTTGTGTACAAAACCGTAGTCCATTTCTGCTAAATGGCTCTCTGAATGCCAACAAGGGAGTGGGAAAATGGTCCTTGGTTCAATTCCCCAGGGTGACAAAATTTTTGCATTGTGTGACGCCACTAAATCGGCACCGAATGACGTCAACACCAGAGATTGATGTCAAATTTATAATGAAGCTCGCAAAAACCTTTACAAGTAGTCGTATACCGAACATGGTGGGAGAAAGTTGCGACTCAAAAAAGGCACCAACTTGCCGTCAAACAGCGTCATAGGGATCCGAAATGATGTCGTAGCCAGAAGTTAGTGTCATGTTCGTGATGAGGACACCTGATAATCCTCGTAGTGGACGCTTTCAAGAAACTTAAATTTTTGACCCAACATCGAAAAATTGCTCCATGAGTGAAGTGAACTCTGTAGCACGCCAGGCCCAACGGCCAACTTCTTGGAAATGACTTCCTCTAGATCCTCCCCAAGAAATGAGTGTTAATATTAAAGAGACAATAGCATGCACCCAAGCTTATGATGGGTCGGGGGGGGGGGGCGCACCCATGATGTAGTGATTTTCTTCTAGTTTCACGCGCGGAGCTCGCTACCAAGCGACTTGGGATACGTGAGGAGTTACTTATGCCTAGTGCAGATTTTCGAAGTTTGCTCAAAGATGCGATTTCCCTCGAAACTTTGGCTATATAGGTAACTCATTGCTCTAGGCACGAATATGGCATTGTTTTTTGGAACCGCCGCTATCTGGCGCCATTTCGACGCTACAACTTTTCTTGCCTTCTTTCGGAGAAAGCTCACTTTATCGGGATTTTTACCAATTCTGGTCTCGAATAAGGCATACATTTTGGCAGCAGTGTAATTTGTAGCCGAACTGGTAGTGTGCAAAAAAATGCGAAAACGCAAGCGCTTGGAGGATCCGATCCATCAACCCCGAAGACGTGTGTCAATTGAAGTCCATAACCCTATCCACTACACCACCGATGCATCCATAATTAGACAGGCCAAATGCACTAGTGGAAGTTTCCCAAGCTCTTCAGTACATAGAATGACATCACTGCAAAAACTTTCCAATTTTGGCCAAATTCCGCGTTGTTTCCGATGCAGAGCTTGCGAGAACCCTTCACTATGCAAGCAGTCCATGCCATGAATGAGACACACCACGTTGAATGTGTAAAAACTGCAGTCTCAGACAAAATTATTTTCACCCCTTTTTTGGCATTCAGAGAGCCATTTAGCGGAAACGGACTACAGTCCTGTACTCCACACACATCCCTCTACATCATGCAAAAAACCGTTTTGAAAGCGCAGGTCCACCTGAAAGACCTCCCCTCGTAAGTGTGATACGCCTTTCACTATGATCAGCTACAAACATCATACCCAACGTATAAACTAAACAAAGCGCGAAGCAAAACATATTAATACCACAATACAGGTACAACAAGAAAACAACAAAGATGCTAGATATTGAACATGTGGACCTTCACCTTGATCACTTCGTCGGCAATCCAGAGAAATGAGATTTACTCCTATCTCTCCTCTGGCTGTCACATTTGGATAAGGTATGATAAGGATTGATACGGCGGTCTGCGCGTTCAACCGTGTTCAAACTTTTTCGACAATGGCGCTTACCGGTGGGTGCCATTGTCCCACGCTGCAGGCTTAGTAGCACCCACCGGGATGTGCCACATTAGCATTGCGCATTTTGAACATTATTCACATACTAGCAATTACAAGCACACTTCATATCACCTATTCGCAGCATGGTTTAATGGAATGTTCGGAAGAGCTAACTTAAATAAAATTTTAGAACGTGGGATTCAGCTCGCCGACAAATAGATTAGGGTTGTGTATTATTAGGCTGAAGGTTTATTACTATCGGCTCTCCATTGATTCCAGACATTACTATCGGCTCTCCATTGATTCCAGACACAGTAAGGAGTTTAAAATCGTACCAAAAACTCTATCATACATAGACTTCTAATTCCACTGTTCATCCCGTTGGAATCCGATATTCCTCTCAAATTTTCGAGTCTCATTCCAACAAGATACAGTATGGAAGTTTGAGGCTTCGGTTATATTTGGACTACTGCTGAAATCAAACATCCGATAGAAAAGCTGTTTTCAGCGATAATATTGCCAAATGTTTAGCGAAAGTTGGGCGCACCAGAAAGAGGTGATACCATGAGCTCGCTACCTGCCGCTCGCAACCCGCATGCCGATGGGTTAAGAGAGCTGTTATCGCCTCATTACACCTCATCTCTAGCTAAGTCACCGCTACAGCGCCCCTTATCATACCCTCAATCCCCGGGTTCTCAACGAGTGATCCCTTCACTCGCACCGATCCACTACATGCTTACTTTTCTGAGTCGTCGGCCCTTTTTCCGGCTGCTCTTTTTTATCGTCTGCCTTGATTTGAGGTTTTGGCCACTATGGCACCCAATATTTACGCAACTTCTCGCAGGAAATGCATGTTTTTGAACACCTAACATATCATGCTCAGATGGGTCGCTACCCAAGCAGGGTTGTCGATTCAGTGAAGTGAAGCTTACTAGTAACGACCCCCTGGCTATAACGTTTGGATCAGGTATGATAAGGATTAGTACTTCGGCCTACGCGTTCAACCGTGTGTGATAGAGCTGTTATCGCCTCACTACATCTTATCGCTGGCCTTTCCTTCAGTGAATGCGCCACAAACGACTGCTCATATAGCGACATTCTATAGCTAAGGGCGCCCTGTTCCTCATTTGAGAACACTTCAATGACTGAAAAAAAAAGACACGAGGGCATGCGCTCATAATAAACATTCTACCTCCTTTCTTTTAAGTTATACATTCCGGCTGCGAGGGTTTCAAAGGATTTAATGAAAAATAGCTACTACCACTATCTTTGGCTCGCTATGCCTGAGAAATAAGTGAAGTGTGCCAGAGGTATAAAGAGCTGCAACCTTCACCTTCGCGTTCTTTCAATTTCCTCTCGGGCATTTATTGACGTCCAACTCCGAGCCATCTGTCGCTAACTAAGAGTCGTACAAACGATGACGCGTGTGATACGTGGGATCGACATTTCGCCTTATGAGATTTCAGGATGCACGACCTCTGACTTACTTGCTGAGCTTTCGCATCGCTTTCTTCTAGTGTAATGCCTTGTAGCTGATAGTTCATAAGATACTGTGCCATCATTCGCGAGACTCTTTTCAATCTCCTTCAAGGTCAGAATCTGAATTCGACATCTCATGGTATTATCTTCCTTTCACTCACTCATACCCGTGGCCACTCCGACATCATGTAAGGTGAACTTGTCTTACGAGGACCAGATAAGCCTTCTATACCTTCATGCTTGAATAAATGCTACCAGAATCCATCGGGAGGTTAGAGGCACTGACACGTCAGCTGACTCTGCAAATCACTGCATAGGTCATACCAAACTGCGCCTAACCACTAAGATTCTGCATAGAAATAGATGGCGTAGGGCCCACTAAA
>KZ345811.1:88663-100773 GCA_002352805.1 Teladorsagia circumcincta | reverse complement strand
TGACCCTGTTTGCAGGTTCGCAGCTGTTTCCACTAGTTTTTCTTCTCCCTTGCATCCTTTATCTATCATCTCTTCCTTTGAATTCCACTAGCAAACAGCTTTTCATGCCAACCGCCTTTAACTCACTATTAGAGTACCAGCTTAGCGGCGCACGCACTTGCGTGCATCTTACGGAACTGCAAAGTATGGAACAGTGTCGCCGATATAAAGCTCCGTCCACCTTCATGGTGCCCACAAATAGCATTTCACCTCCTTCCTTCGCCAACCTTCATCCACTTTTCCGGGTTTGGGCCCTCTTTGAGCTACCCACAACACTTCGGGTCAAACTCCGCCCACTTCAGCGCACGCACCACCCGCCAATACCTGCTGACTTCACCTCCGTTGTCGAACTCATACTCCTTTCCCCGGTCTCCAGCACTTTTTGGAACCGAGCTACAATGTTTCGTGGATAACTTCGCCCACTTGATGCACGCTCCACCCACCTGTAGCAGTACCACCCTCCTGTTGTTGGACTCTCCCCACTTTTCCCCGGTTTCCGAGACCTCTTTGAACCGAGTTAGGAATTTTCGTCGCTAACTCCGCCCACTTTGGCCGTGCCCCGCCTCCCGGTAACAGCTGGACTCCACTCCTCCACCCAACTCTATCCACCTCATTCCCTGTCTCTGGAGCTTCTTAGAACCAAGTTATAAACTTTCGTTGCAAACTCCGCCCCCTTCGGTCATGCCTCCCAGTGATAGTTGACCTCCACTCCCCCACCCACCTCTATCCACCTTTTTCCCCGTCTCCGGAACTCCTTGGAACCGAGTTGTAAATTTTCGTAACTCCTCCCACTTCAGTAATGCCTCGTCCCCCAGTGATACTTGACCTCCACTCCCCCACCCACCTCTATCCACCTTTTTCTCGGTCTTCGGAACTTTTTGGAACCGAATTATGAGGGCTTGTAGAAAACGCTGTACACTTTAGAGCGCGCTCCGTTCATTGTGGGCAGGCCTTCGCCCACCTCACGCATGCTGGGAACACCTTTGACATTGCTCCCCTACACCGACTTTTCTTTTGAGCTGTAGACTTACTCCAAACCGAGTGATGAATTTTTTCACAAAGCACTGCTTTTCTTGGAGAACACCTCACCCAACGGGGGTGGGTCTCCCTAATTCGTTGCGATTTACCAATGTACACCTTTACCCACTTTTTAACCCAGCCTCGAAGTCGTTTTGTCACTGAAACTAAAATCTCGGTCGTCAGTACAGTTTATTTCAATGCACGTCACGCCCACTGTAGGCACGGTGCAGCTTAGCTGATGTATGATTCTTATGTGGTTAGATATGGTGCACCCATCCCACACTTGACCCTGTCTCTCCAGGTGAATCTAGAGAAATTAGGGATTTTCGTGACAGACACCGTGACACACACAGACATAGCGCATTATATATAGTAGGAATGTATCATCCTTTCATTTATCTTTCATATCCTACCCTTTATGTTGACCCCCTCGCATCTACATTACTATTGCCACCTCGAGCTCTATCGTGGCAGCACCTACGAAACCTGCATCGCGGAAACCTCATCTGAAATTAAAGTATTCGTGACACCCTTCTTTCTGAAATGATATTGTCGAAGCATGTTAATTTGACCTCTGTTGGCTATTCATCCTTATCTACTACTAGCATGGTGAAAAGCGATACGAAACAGGAAAAAGAGACGAATCCTTTTCAAACATCTTTCAGCGGCATAATATTTGGAGCCCTTGACACACACCATTCCCATACGTTTCAATTTAGTCTATGTTCATTCTGCTTATCTTCATCCTACCAAGGAAGCTTGAAAAGGGCCCTCACCGACTCCCTTCGCCGTCCAAGAATGTGAAGATATCCGGTAATGAAAACCGCCTCGCTGAGAGAAGTAGGCGGAGAGATTTCGCTATCGTGCCGATGGCTCTGGACCAGAGTCAAGCGAGACGTCGAGGAAAATTTCGAAATACGAACCCCCTCTCGCCTTCCCCTTCGCGACCCAAGCTCAAGAAAGATATCGACAAGCCGTGTATGAAAACTTTGTTTATCCCTCCCCAAAATTTTTCTGAAAAAAACTCTTCTGCCTGACCCTCCACCATATAGGTCTTCGCCAAAGATCTTCCCTACAAAATGCTTACCAGAACTGCTCATTACGTTTAGTATTCAAAAAGTGGTCACGCCGAGGATTTTTTGCAAAGTTAACGAGGAAAATTCGTGATGAGTGCGAGTTTTTACACTTTTCAAAGCCATAACTCCGTATAAACTCATCCTATCTGAAAAGTAAATAGGTCACCGTAAGCTGGAAAATTTGCTCTATCCAACGGGTCTAGAAGTGCAAAACATGTCCAGTATTCGAAAAATGGCCACATCGGGGTTTTCGCCCGAGTTTTGCTGAAAGGTACTTTTTCGCTGGATTGACCTTCTTTCAACGACTATAGCTCCTGCCAGGAACGATCATGTACATAATAAGGAGCAGACTCGAAATGCTCGTGCTCTCCTCTTTCCAACAAGTGTAAAATTGTTTAGCGAATCTCAGCTTTGATAATTACGTGCTTATGAATTTGCGATTAAGGTTGCATTTCTTGTTGAATAGTGGATCCCTCCACACCATTTCACACGAAACCTTTCGGAGCCTTTTCATCTTCCACTAAATCGATAATTTTCCTTCAGGGAGCCGTAGTTGAAGCGCGCGCAACTGATTAGGCCCACTCTAAAACGCACCGTAAGCTTCACACTCCTCATATTCGTGACTCATTTGAAAGATGAAACATCCTTCGGATTGGGAATTTACGATTGTTTAACCCGTCGTAATAAACACTGAGGTACCTTAAAGTGCGAAATAACATTGGTATTGGACGTGTTGGCTTACACAGCATTGATCACTTCTTGATGTTTTTGTTTTTGGAATCTTCCGACAGTGATAATCCTACTCCTCCCATCCTCTCAACGAGCCAAGTACGACCCCCAGTCGGCCTATCGAGCATTCCTCAACGCACCCTGTTCTGAACCCGTTACAAACAATGCGATTACGCTTTGACGACGTCGAGCGTTTTGTCCTTTTTAGCCGCGTGGAACCGGATCGATTTTAGAAGCGCCGCCACATTTGAAATTCGTAGATTTCGAGCTAGATATGCGAAACTCAGATGCAACAAGCAGCATTTCAATCGCTAAGTACCCACATATTTGATCTGGGGGTGTTGCTTTTAACGCTCACGCTCTCTCTTCATATCTACAATATTGACACCCAGTAATATTATACGTTGGTCTTTTTATATACCATATTACACAGTCTGAGGCCTTTGCTCTCAACTTTTTTCGAGCGTGTCGAGACCTTATCAGCCTTCATACCCGACCAGGAGAACGCAAGTGTACTGGAGTAAATCCTTACAGTCGCCATATGCCGTTGACATTATCATGGTGTTTGAAATGCTAGGGAGAGAATTATGAGCATGAAGTTTGATCCCCGGCTGCAAAGCATATTTTGTGTACACTATCCTCCGGCGTATGATCACAATCATGTTCACAGTGCTCGCTCCGTCGGTTGCTTACATGGCTATTTCGTCCCTCCTCAACTCTACTGGGTGCGGGAGGATTTTAAAGCCCTACATCGACGCCTATACAACGGCGACTGAAGGTTAACCATCTCATATCCCTAAACCCGCTGTCCTAGCCATTGCAGGTAGGCGAAAGCGCGTATATATAGACGACGTCCATCTCTAGCACCCCACGTTAAGCGCCTTGTCAAACTTGATCCGTACTTTATGGTGCCACAGGGTAGAAGGCTTTCTGGTCGACGCTTCCGCGGAACTTGGCAATGGATCGATGGTTTATGAGAGCGCACCTGCCACTTGCGGTAGCCTGCACTTTATAGCTGTCTCACACAGCTGCTGCTTCTTTCCATGAGGGACTTGAACTGAAGTGGGTTGGGACGACGGCAGTTAACTCTTGTGACAAGAACCTGGACTGGGATTTTCTTCCAAGGCGTCGTGAAGAGCGATGCCTTTTCGATAACATTTTTGTTATCGTCATGTGAGACATGCTGAAATGCACTCGTTTCGTTGGATATTGTATGATTCACAATATCCAAGATGACGAAATCCTTCTTTTTCTATGTCGAAAAGCATCACTTATCTCTCCGTTACTACGTAACTATAAATTGCTTTTCGACCACGAAGAAGAAGATTTGTGGGTGTGAAGGTTTACTTGTGTCCGAGTTTATGCGGCACCAATATTAATTGAATATCATACAGTGTGCTCAGCGGCACTGTCAAAATAGGCATACAAGTATATAAGTATAGTATACAAGTATATAATGAGCATATGAGCATGTCTTGAGGTCATGTGTTTACGCCATGATATTAATGATCGTTATAAGATGGTTAAGTGATTATAAGGCCAATAATATGTTAACATTACACATGTCCAATATGAGAAGGCAACATGATGATCATAGTATACACGGTACAAATAACCTGAGAACCAATATGGACTGATATCATAGACGTGCGATAAATTTCGTCTAGTTCAATATGTAACATATCCTGCGACATTGGTCATCACTACAATTTCAAGTTGACAGGCGTAGGTCGGATGTAGGCCTGAAAAGCTCTGAGGGATTTCCACCTTCCCATTTGCATGACATGAGTAGCGCTAGAACCTTGTTCCAAAGCCCTGTAAGCTGCTCCCCCTCTGAAGCTATGGGTGGTATAATATTTATGGCTGAGGCCCGCAATAAGGAAAATTTGCTGCAACCTTTTAGCGATAGTGGAATTGGTCAGGGCTAAGTTTGTGGAACGCGATGGAAACAGGTAGGTGTTGCTAAGCTTTGCAATGCTATCTAAATGTTTTTGCAGTACAGCGTGCTCTTCGGAACGCTGGTCTACGCTGAATGATACTAGTGCTCCTTTATTAGTCTGATCCCTTTCAAAGAGTAACTACCACGACTTATAGTGATATCCGCCCGTTTGAGGGTGGCCTCATTGTCCCTTAGAAATCCTCTGAACAGCAATATTGCTAATGCGACTGTAGAATACAATTTAGGATCATTGGACAGATAAGGGAGATGCACTATTTTACAATAGTCTTGTGCATCCATTTTACTTCGATGTGCCACAGGAACTCTATTTCTACCCGCGCTGTCCAGCGAAGATTTTTCTACCTCTCTGTCGGTTTCCTTCTGTCTCTCCAGAAAAAATGTGAGGGCGGCCGATATATTGTGTAGAGAAGAGTGCGGTCCTTTGTCGATACAATGAGCCAAGAAAAGGTTCCTTGCCTCGGGAATGGGCACGTTGTTGATGCGCTCACTTCCCCACCATTCCACAAACTTTTGGCAGGCTTGTGAATATGCCTTGAATGTTGCGCTAGAACGGTGAGTATTCAGAGAATTCCTCATGGATTCTGCGACGCGCGGTAAGTCGCACTGCATCGCCTTTTCATACAGATCACTGGCTTCCTTCCACAGCGGCCCTGAAAAAGCTAAGGGTTGGGTGGGTGGGTGTCAACTCTTGGACAAGATAAGTCCTGGACTGAGATCCCTTATGGGGACATCGTAAACAACAATGTTTCATAACAGTCTGGAAAACACGTGAGGACGTTTCAAAATACAGTCGTCCTCACGAGATATTGTATCGTAAACAATATCTAAGATTACGCAATCTTCCACCCCTTCATCGAAAAGCATCACTTCTCTCGAGGCTGTCGTGCGGAAGCCTCTAGTACGAGCATCAGATGGTCAGCAAGGGTGTGTTCTTGCTCCCTCTGCCTCTTATCCCGACAGACTATCGTACCAGACGGTTACTTCTGAGGGGAATCCGCCGATGAAATGGGACAAAACAAAAATAGATTGGGGAGCCGGTTGTGGTTCGCTAGGACAGAGAGCAAATTTTTCGCTCGTCGTGCGCGAAACTCTTCTTGCTGCGACAACCACGTGGCCACACTTGAGCAGTGGTGGGATTTTCACCGCCAAACAAGTTTTGCGCGCGAAAAGCGGGAAAATAGCAGCGTACCTTCCCCTAAATCTCAACGAGCTGCTCCTCAGAACCCGGCGGTGTCGGAATTCACTAGCGAACCTGACAGCTGGAGGGTAGTTGGTCCCAGTTCCGCCCTTCAGAAGGACGCTAGGAGTTAGGGGAATATTTATTTAGGAATACAGAACACAATACAGGCTCTCACACCAAAGGAGCGAGAGCTCGAGCGGATAACATTACGTCGAGGGGAGGTGGTAGAGAAGGTGGCTCGTCACTCCAGAATGACGACGGGCAGGCGGCTCGGTGAAGACGACGATCAGAAGAAGATGACCCCGACCCTACTACTTGGACGGCTTTTATACGTGGGGGTTCCCGCCTGAAGGTAGAATTGTGTAGGGAGGTCACGAAGAGTCCAGGCAGATCACACAATTAGTGGTAGGCCTGGATTTACCCCATGGCCACCCGCTTACCTGCGGTAACAAAATCGCTTTGTGTATTAGCGAACCACACCCTGAGCAGCCCATCAGTTTGATTACTCTTACCTTAATGAGTGATCTACCTGCATGCAGGGTCAACCCTGCGTTGCGCAAATTTTCTACGACCCCCTCCCTTACAAGGGGTATAGGTACGACCCCTTCCCCCAATTGAGCATGTGTCTATTTCAGTGCGTTTACGGTGTTCTTTGTATGATAACGCTTTTGTGTTTAATAACAGTTGAGCACAGGCTTTTTTCTTTTTATTCATGAATAACCCCCAATAATCAATTATTTTCTTGATATTCAATCATTTTTTCTTCCAGTTCACATGGAGAACAGGAAAAAATCTCAAATCTTGACACAGATCAGATCGTCTTCCGTTGCGATTCACAACTCGACCATAGGTTCGTTCCGCTCTTCACAAAGTTCTAGGAAGAACGATACCGAGTTTCGAATAGGACATCATTCCGTAATGCTTCTGCGCCCCGCCACCGCGTGCCGGGGTGACAGCCCCCAAGGTTAAGGATAGGGGGAGTTGAGTTTCCCTACCCTCAGGCTTAACCCTAAGGGACGTCAGCTTTCACTTCTAGTGATAAGCCTAGCCTCTCCTAGGGAGCAAGAAAACTACGATCGAACAGGAAACCAAATAATAAACTCAGAAAACCAAAGGATGAAACTTGAACCCAGGAATTCGCCGGTGGGGAAATCGGTGCGCGAGCATGGAACGTGTTTTCTTCTCTTTAAGCATTGTTATATTTTCAGAGCTCTCTAATTTCATGTATTCTGCCATGTTTTCCGCGGAATTCCAAATCTGTTTTTTGTATGTGCTGGAAAATTGAATCTGCTGTAGTTAAGGACGTGCTCGTATCTTCGTCCATTGGCACTCTCATGGAAGCAGACTCAATATTTCAAAAATTCAAATAGTTTTCTTCCCTTAGAAAAATCGTCCGTTGTTCCGTTTTTTGTGTCCACGCAAGTTTTCGACATCCAAACATTCACAACTCTCTTCATAATCAATTTTTCGCAGATGCCTAAGGCTAATCAGATTTAGAAGACAAGCGCTTTTAAGCAAGCACCTGACGCTTTTCAACGATCACTTCCAAAAATAGCCCCACTGTTCCTTTTTAGGGAGCTTCTGGTCTGATTTTTGAGACGCAATACGTTCATAATTTTTTTCGTAGCCTACTTTTTGCATGTATTCAAGGCTATTTAGAAAATAGATGATTAGAGCTTTCGAATGAGTGCTCAAACTTTTTTTAGAAATTCACTCTTTAAAAAACAGTCCCGTTTTTTTCCCCTTGTGTTTTTTGAAGCCTTTTTCCTGAACCGCGACTTTGCAATCTTCGAAGGCCCATAACTTCCTTCAAAATTCAAATGATGAAAAGGTAAAGACTGCTAGAATCACACCGAAGAGTACTTTGAAACATGTGTGAAACTTTCCCAGAATTCTTTCTTCTGCCCAATTTCATAAGGGGCCCTAGAATTCAATTCGGCGAGTTCGCTACACTTTGTCCCGCTTAGATTTGATTTGAATCATCAAAATTCTCACGAGTAAGTTTCTCTGCTCAAGGCCACTGACAGAGAAGGCGTTTTTGTGGGAGAAGGGCTGCTCGGGTATACGCCGTGCACCTATCTGTGATTAAAAGTCGCACTCCCATTTGAAAGTCCTCCATTTTCTTGAAGCAGGTGATAACAGTGTCGCGATTGTAGTTGTGTCGTATTGTTACATGGTGATCCTTTTCACTTGTTCCACTTGTAGGATAATGTTGTTATTTTTTTCTATTATCACTTTTTATGAGTTTATATTTCATCAAGTTTTCTCACAAATTACCTTTCCTACTGCATTGCACATCCCCTCCGCTCCTCAGCCGCTGAGGATCCCTATGCTTTCCATCGTTGCTTCCCGCGTTTACGACCTCCCACCTCTCCTTCGGCCAATGAGACCCCCTCGTTGTTCTTTGCGCAACGGACGGTTGACCGTGTCTGTATGAGCTCTCTCGCTCTCTAACAGAATGCAAGTGGCCATTTCGCAATGGTGCAGCTCGACAAGGATAATTTACATACCTGTTCTACTTTTCAACAGGGCGAGAGTGGGACTAACCGCTGCTGCCAGCAGGCTATGCGTCAGTGAAAAGTGGCACGATTCCTCCTCCTTCGCGCATAATTAAGGATGCCTCGCTCCTGCGTGCGGAGCAGCTCTGATTGTTTGCAGAAATTTAGAGGTCATGATGCACCTCTACATTCGTACTGATTGAGGAAAAAGCCAGTACTACATGGAAATCAACAAGTGTGGACTGAAAAAATGCCCCTCTGGATGAAGATACAATATTTCACTTCTCTGAGACTGGTCCTACTTAATATAATTCGCTAAGTATGTCTGTGCGTGTGTGACAAAACGTATAACGTTGATTAGTTTGAAAATGGAGTTGGTCAAGTTGTTATCTAGATGCGCGACAAGAAAACATTCCATTGCGTTGCAACAGGGTGAAGCGAGGCGTAGAGTAAGATTTCGGAATACAACCCCCGCCCCCTCCCCCAACAGCAGCCGATGTCCAAGAAAGACTCTATTGACAATCCGAGTGTGAAAACGTTGTTTAACCCTACAAAAGGCCATTCCTGAAGAGCAAAAAAAAACGGCCATCCTGCCTCACTCTCCACCATAACCATCAAAGAAGAAGAAGTCGAAGAAAGATTATTCACAATCAATCCTAAAGAGAAGCAAGAAAAAAACAAGAAAAACTACGAAGTAGATACGTAGAAGCTATAAACGGGGTGCGATTTGATTGATCGTACGCGCTGACGGTGGAGCAGCTTATCTACTACATTGGAATTGGAACACATATTCAAATAACTATAACTTTCTTCAAAAAGGACGAATTTCAAATCTAAAAGCAGATTCCCGAGATTTTCGACCAACTCTTTGTAACCTGTGTGAAATTTATCACAATCAGTTTGAAGTTTTCCATCTAGGTTTATTAACAAGAAAAATTCTAATTAATTCAATTCTAATTAAAAATTAGTGAGTGAGAGTTTTTACATTTTTGAAAGCCATAACTTCCTTCAGAACTGTCAAATTTGAAAAGTCAATACGTCATCATGAACTAGAAAATTTGCTCTATCCAACGATCTCTGGAAGTGCTCAATACGTCTAATATTCTGAAAATGAGCATGTCGAGGATTTTTGCAGAATTAACGAGGAAAATTCGTGATCAGTGCGGGTTTTTACACTTTTGAAGCCATAACTCCTAACTTCATATTCGTCCTATCTGAATAAATATGTCTTCATAAACTAGAAGATTTGCTCTATCCAATGGTTACTACTTCCTCAGAATTCTCGCTATTTTTGGAAATATGATGAGTATCGGTGTTTCTGTTCACTGCGACCATTCCAACTGTCGGAGCATGGTAGTTAATCACCCTAAGGGCCGAAAATGAGCAGCCCAAGCAATCGTATTCATCAAAGGCAAAGTTCGCGATTTCTGGCGAAATTCAGGTTTTCCCGTTACATCTGAAGCAGGACGTAAGGGCAGACCATGTCCAGAAGTGGCGGGGCGATTAGGTAAAGTTTAGGGGCTAGGAGCTCAGGTTGGTGCACTGGCGCCGCCCCAACCCCATTGAGCCAGCCCACAGTTCATTCAACCTTCAAGCAACCAAGTGGGAAAGCTTAACGTTTAGCTGTTGTTCAGAAGATCGTAGGATAGTATTTAGTGAAGTATGACTGCGAAAATCAACACAAAAGCCTAAGGTACGACTACGGGAACGTTGTGTCATTGTAGTCAGAATTTAAATTGCGGGGCGTTCTCCAGCGATACTTCATGAAAAAATTCATAACTAGAGAGCCTACAGAGCAGAAAGAAATTGCTGCAGGAAAGTAATGTCTGAGGTGCTCCCAGCATACGTGAAGTGAGCGTAGGCCACAAGTCGGATATTAGAGGCCGCGGATCGAGTGCTACCGTAGCCACCCGTGTCTTGGGTGGCCATCCAGCGCGAGATTCGCGCGCATGGTAAGGGAGGCTATCCCCAACATGCCGGCGAAGCACGCTCCGGCCAGTTCGACAGGTTGCCACTTCACCCTTCTACAGCACAGAAGTTCCGTATAAGGGCGATGTCAGACTTTGCGAATCGAGCGATTCGCTAGCGAATCGAACGTTGCACCAGCGAATCGAACTCTGCACCAGCGAGTCGAACTATGTACCAGCGACTCAATAGTGGCGGGACCCACCGTTCAAAGGAAGCCCGCCAGTTTCAAACAGCGCCACTGGACAGTAAACACAGACATCGCCCTAATGGACGGGTCCCGTGCATCCACACTGGCCGATGTCAGACTTTGCGACGGGCCCTGTTTTGCACAAGTTTCGGGAGCGATGCGTCGCTTGAGCGACGCGTCGCTCTCGAAACTTGTGCAAAACAGGGCCCGTCGCAAAGGCTGACATCGGCCACTGTCGTCGTGGAGTGCGCGGAGAAACGACAAAAGAGGCATGTCGAATGTCACGTGACATCGGTTTAAATGCGGCCGCGGATTAGGGTAACACTCGATCCGCGGACTCTCTTATCCGTCTAATGCGTAGGTCCACCTACAGTAAGCGGAGTGTGCCCTTAAAGCAACAGCCTCAGCAGGGTGGGCGTGGTTGGTATCGGCTGCAATCCCCTCGGCCAATTCCGACCCCGAACACTTCGAAGCTGTTCAGCTCATTTCCTAACGACTTTCCAAGGTAAGTTTTTGTTCATTCGCACTTCGAACTCGAACTTCGCGCCAGCGACTCGGCAGTGTTTGAATGTGGCGGGTCTAGACTCCTAGTGGGGAGCCTAGATCCCCTAGTGGGGTCTCTAGACCCGCCACTTTCGAACACAGCCGAGTCGCTAGAGCGAGGTTCGATTCGCTGGTGCAACGTTCGATTCGCTTCGCATTCGCATCCAGTGATTCGCTAGCGAATCGCTGGATGGTCGCAAAGCCTGACATCAGCCTAACACGTTGACGACATCGCATGTTTTGGCAATTCGCACCGCGTGGGACAGGAGCGATTTTTCGAGCGCGCCGTCCTCACCTTACTCCTGCTTATTTTTTGTTCGAAATGCCTCACAACGTGATTCTTATAGAAATGTTTAGGCAATGGTGAAAGCGTCGAGGTTACCTGTACAAGCAGCAAAAGATTTTGTTCAGAAGAATGCATAATGGCCATGAAGAAGCAAAAAAAAAACATCCTGTTTCGCTACGAATGAAGTGAAAAGTATTTACACCGAAACTTTCCCATCAGATACGAATGTCTCGGAACTCTTAGAAATCTGTATTAACTTCACCTACAATCTTTCTCAAGAACGTTCACGACAGTGAAAGGAAAACTAGAGAAAATTTGAATTGATGTTTCTGTGGGTTCAGAAAATCCTCGCTAAATCAGGGCATATTCGACCTTCATGGCGGCCATGTGGTTCATAGTTATACTTATGTATTATCTGAATGCAAAGAACTTGCCTGTTCAGCCATATTCCGAAACCGAATATTGCCTTACAATAGACTATGATCTGTGCTACGCACCAGGTTTTCATCCAGGTCATTTCAGGCAGTTAAATATGTACTGAACCTGCGCACAAATTGATACTTGAAGCAAGTAACACAGGTAGAAGGCTTACTAGTCTGAGCGTGTTCAATTAGGGTCTCATCC
>KZ345811.1:21697-37834 GCA_002352805.1 Teladorsagia circumcincta | reverse complement strand
GGGCTCAGCATCTCAGACGCGTGCATTGGTATGAACCTCGCTGTAAATGGCCAGACTGAACTATTGACCTTTTTTGTCAGCATCTTTAGGGAAGGGTTCCACAATAAGGTCGAATGTCATGGAAGAGGAAACTTTGGCTGGTGTCAGAGTCCGCCCGCGATCGTCACAGGTTTCGCTGATTTTCGCGATTTGCGCGATTTCCGCGATTTGCGCGATTTTCGCAATTTCGCGTTTTGCGCGGAATCTACGATGGATCGCAGGAATCGGAAGTGCCCCGATCAATTTCTTCACCTGGTCTTTCCGTATAGGGCGCCGCCGTAGCGCGTACGCCCGAGCGATAGTACCCGTGAGCTGTGCGGGAAATTTGAAGCTGAGAACGCTTCAGCACAGTGCGCAGGCCTCTTCAATTTGTTTCCAAAGTTTCTTCCTTGGGGAAAGGCAAAAGTAGGAAAGAATCATGAGCATTTCAATGAACTAATAGACATTGAACATGGAACAAGTAGAACCACGAACAGCCGTCTTCCATTCCTCACTGTCAACCGCAATTCGCAGCAGGATCAAGAGCAGCCCGCAGTATTCATCGGGGCACTTCCGGCTCCTGTGATCCATCGCAGGATTCGCTCGGATCGCGAAATCGCGCGAATCGCGAAAGCGATTTGCGCGAATCAGCGAAACCTGCGACGGATCGCAGACTCTGACACCAGCCTTAGCTAACGGAAGACAGGAGGACTCCTTAAGGATGCGGATCGACACGCAATTCGCAGCTAGGGATATGCCCGTGCGATCTAGCATGACCGTTTCCGCGGGACTGCAGGCACTACCCGCTAATGGGCTGGCTAACCACGCGCCGCTGGTCTCTACCCGTTCGATAGAGAGAGCGTTAGCGTTGAAGAGGGTAGCACCTATGGACTCTCATCGATGTGCAACTCAACTAGCAAAGGGGTTCTACTTTTCGGGTTCTGAGCCGTTTTTACGGTTTCTTCTTCATCCCGGCATTCCTAACCACCTCTACCCTATTTTATTGAGCGCCTTCCGATCGTGAATTTAACCTTTAACGGGCTTCTGGACAAATGTGACTAGCATCAAGTGGTGTAGGAATGTGGTGTGGTTGTATGATTACTATAAAGATCTGGTAATTATTTCAGGCTCAGCGTGTGTCATCAAGCAGTCCACATCAAACGCAACCAAGTGAGTGAATTTCAAGTTTCTGTTCCGTTCGTGCCAGTGTTGAATTTGACTTATTGATGGCACAAGCGTTCCAGAAAGCACCTTAATTGGAACATACACATTTTCAGTGAAATCCAGTATTGAAGTATTAAGCGTTTCCCTGCAGTCAATGGGGCCTTGAAGGGAATTTCAGCCACTAAGAGCATACACCGAACAACGTGTATAGAGTTGCAAGAGTTCCCATGCAACTCTGAGATGTTTGATTCAGATTATGAGAGCAGTCGCGTTCTCACCAGCACAGACAACGACGAGAGTTCACGAGTATTTAATGCTCCTCATGTGGTTGAAAGCGGTCCCATACTTCTACCACCGAAAGATTGATTCGAAGCATTCAGTTTACCTTTATTTTTCTCGCACCTAGTCTCGGCTATGGTTGCGGTGTCTTCATGAGTGTTTGTACCATTAACACGTTGACGACACTGTGCAGCGCATGCGCTGCACACTTTGAGCGCCTCGTGGGACCGTGCGCAGCGCATGCGCATCACACCCATATAGTTTGTTATCTTCGCGCTGCGCTGACTCTTGCCCAATTTTTCGCATGTATTCTATAGAGCACATCACAACGTGGCCATGAACGGTGTGGTTCCCTGAATGGTTGATTGTCCTTCACTTTAGCGAATGTTTTCCAACCCGTAGCCGTTCTTCAGTTTGGTTCATTTCCCGTTTTCTTAGGATTTTCTTGAACATGTGTATAAAAACAATGGTAGAATTAAGTACAGACCTATGCGTATAGCAAGACGTGTTTTTTTTAGTGGATCAACTTCATCAAGAATAATTTTGAGGCCCACAACAGCGAGAGCCGCTAAAATTGTCTTTCCACTGCCATAACACGCATTTCCGATGAACTTTTATAATAGTACCATCTGGTAGGCTTAATCATATCGAATATCATTGAAAACATCTTGTCACATCCAAGTTTGGCGCTTTTGAAGCTCAAAATCCACAGGTTTCATGTGGGGCGGCAGCGCCTGCAATATCGCTCTGGTCCCACGTGGCGCGAAATCCCAAAACGTACGTTGTCGTCAACGTGTTAACAAGCTTCTATAGGTTTTATTAATGTGAACGTGGACATTTTGTTCCCAAAGCCTCCTCATTTGATGAGATTGTTCATACAATAGCATAATCGTGGTAAAGTGTGTAATAGGTTGAATTTAAGTAACTTAATTTGAGTTCCCGCTGTTCATCTTCAGATTGTAATGTGAATTAGGTGATTGTCTTTTTTCATGTCAGTATGCATCGAATCGTCTCCATAAAGGCTGTGATTCATTGAAGCTATTGTCGAGGTTTTGCCTGGGATCGTATTGTCCTCTTTCAGCTTCACAGTTTCTGTCATGGCTCAGGGTATTATATCAGCTTCTGTTCACTTGATAATAATAAAATTTTATTTGGCTGTTCTTCATCTTCCTCCAAAAGCAGTTTTCTCCTCGCTACATCTTGGATTGCTTCGCATGCAATCGCTTTGTATTTGTTGTGCACCGTTGCTTTTCGTTGTGAGGCCTAGGCCATAGTTCTTTGATAAGCGGTGACATTACCAATATCATCAGGTACGGCGGTTCAATAGGGCAGTAGGGTGTCATCATGGACGAGGACGGAGGAGCAAGCTCGGATATTATGTGTTTCACACCTCTGTGAGTTTTCTAGCGTATACTGTCGGAGTAAAAGAGCAAGCATTCGGATTTCAGTGGATCTGGCCAAGAAGTAGGACGTTCCTGTCATCTTCTCCATTTCAAAGGGAAGAAGATTTTGGTGAGTTATCTGGCTTGAGAATTTTGAAGGCAGTGTCATGTTAGAAACCGACATCGTGTTTGTTGGTAAGAGCCTGTTAATGATAGGTTGAATCTGACTGGTTTTCTAATAATTCTACAAAGTGGTGAAAATGCCCAGGTAGAGCGGTATTGGAAGAAATTCAATGGCTGCTAAGGATGCATCTCGCTTCTCGTTTTCTGAGGATGGTGAACTAAATAGAGAGCCCATGGTGAAACATTACAAAAATGTCCTTGACAAGCGTAGATAAGAACTTGTTCACTGCTCTCGCCGTTTTCGCGTGCGAACTGAGAGTGAAGGGTAATACAGCAATCATGGCGTCATTTTGCCGGGGATATGAGCCGGAACGTCGTGGCAGCCTCAAACCGCCGTCACACTCGGCGACGGACAAGCGATGAAGCGATATTGCTCCATCGCTTGTCTGTCACCGAGGATGACAGCGCTTTCAGAAAAATATCTTCACAGAGCAAAGAGTGTGAAGAACGGATAAATGGCATGTTTGAGTATGGAGCCTGATCTCAACGATCTTGGAGATTCCTACAGCGTTGTAATTGCTAAGATTATCAATTAGCAAAGCTCTCAGTTACTGCAGCTCAGAGTGATTGGGTGGTAGTAAGTAAGAAAATGGAACAATACAAAAGTAAAAAGAGTAAGAACGAAAGCGAAGATCCAGCCGAAGGTGAACATTTGACTCGTTTGAATTTCTTGAAGGCTCAAGTGAAAGGCTCCTATGGTGTTTCGTATTTCTTCTGAGAGCGCCATTTAATGTTCAGGGGGAGAGGTTGGTGAAGCATGTTCATCCGAGCTTGATTTTGAGAAAAGTTAAGAGGGAATCGGCTGTTTTGATCGTTTTAAGGGCCAACATTGAATAAGTTTCCCAAGCGCGAGGTCCAATTTCAATATTTTGTCATGAATTCTTTATTTTTGAGAATTTTTGATTTTTGAGAATCTCATAAAAACATTTTCAGCTGGACTGCGGTGTTCATCCTGGAATGCATGGCGTAGATGCCCTTCCTTTTGTTGATTTCATAGATATCGAGGAAATCGATCTTTTATTGGTACGATCTTTGTTTGCTATTTTTTATCTTTAGCAGTGAAGTGCAAAGCACGATAATTACTTCTTGACAAAATTTGAAAGAAAATTTCTATGACTTATTCCCTATAGATAGATCATTAAGGCCGAAATTATCTTGTTAGTATCTTCTATTTCGTCTGTGTAGCACGCAATTGACTAATGTTTGGACTCTTTGCTTTCGTCATAACAAAAAAAATTGAGAACTCGAGACCGATCTCTCATAGTCCGAGAGTCCTGAAGATTTATTGCATATGGCTTGTGACTTTCTCCAGTAGGTCATTAATAAGTGGTGACTAACTGTTCCGGAAAATCTCTCAAATTGTTGAGCCCTCGCAGTGCAGCGTCGTGAGAATTAATGAAAGGCCATGTTCCGTTCTGCAATAAGAAGCGTCTTTCTTTTTGAGGGGTTACCGTCATCAGCACTGATAATGACGGTAATCCCTTAAAAACCTGGATCCTTTAATTTTCCAGCGTTTCATTATTTGCTTTTGTGTACAATTTGTAGTATTTTGACATTAATAGCATGTTGTCAGTGAGTTATTTTTTCAACCTATCGATCACCTAATCATTTAGATTACCCACTTTCATCTCGATCATTGCGGTGCTCTTCCGTGGTTACTCGAGAAAACTGGATTTCAAGGAAAGTGCTTTATGACTCATGCAACCAAAGCAATATACAGAATGCTACTAGGGGATTATGTCAAGGTAACATTTTTCTAAAAATTGGTGATATCCTTGCCTTTTCCACATGAACAATCCATCCTAAGCTTCTGTTCTAAGGTTGCCAAATACGGCGGAGGTAGTGATCGTAGCATGCTATACACCGATGAAGACCTAGAAAGGAGCATGGAAAAAATTGAGGTAACCTCTGTGTGTACATAGCGTTCCCAGCCGTCAATCCACATCACTGATCTTGAACAATCATGTATCCAGGTAATCGATTTCCATGAACAGAAGGAGGTTAATGGCATCCGATTTTGGCCATATGTTGCTGGTCATGTGCTCGGTGCCTGCATGTTCATGATCGAAATAGCAGGTAGGTTGTTTTATCCTGGTAACAGTTCAAAGGCGCACTTCACGATGAAACGACAGCTCATTGGAAATCAAGTTAGAGATGATCAGTGATGCAAGAAAGAAGAAAAGACGAAGAGAAACGACCTGAAACCCGGGAAGGGGGGCCATCCTTACCCGTTGATTTCCACATTAATGCGCTCTCAGGGGCATACCGCGTCAATATCGCCTCGGGGTGGACCGTAGCACTAGATTGCCGGGGCAGATCCTTCTCTAGAATCGCGTATCGGTCTTCGCCCTTAGGTGTTTCGCCTGTCTCTTCATTAGGTGAGTTTGTCCTTCTTCGACCTTCGTCCTTGTCGTGGGATCTCTTATATTGGAGCGTCCATAAAGTCTTGCGACATTTAGACAAAATCTTTAGGAAGAAAAAACAACAAGAAACCCTATTCATCTATTTGATGTTCAGTTTTTGTGGTTTATCTTAAAAATTTTACTGGAAGGAAGCAAAGGCCCTGCGTAACATTTGAAGCTTCACAGTCTTCCTGGACTAAGCGATCTTATGCCTATTGTGCATTAATGGTGCCTACAAAGCCACTTTGTACTTCGTTGCCCAGCCCACCTCTCGCGTTTTCTCGTGTCTGAGTCTACGCCTTCAGTGGAGATAGCGTCATCGTGAAGAGGGCAGCACTGATGAGAGTCACATCGATGAGAAAGTCATCGGGTCCCATTCTCGGATTCCAGGCCATTTTCCCCCATTTTTTCCTTTTCTTGCATCACTGACCATCTCTAACTTAGTTTGCAATGGGGTACCTTTTCATCGTGAATCCACGTCTTCAGTAGTACTCGTCCAAAAATTGCAAAATGTAGTCTTTGTCAATAATATAAGGAGTGTTTTCTGGAATCATTTCCTTTGTAGGATTATGGGTATGACAAGAACCAAAAATGTACTCATTCAGGTGTTCGAGCGTTGTATACGGGTGACTTCTCGAGGCTGGAGGATCGACATTTGTGCGCAGCTGAAATGCCTACAATTACACCCGATGTGCTCATTTCGGTGCGGTGATATGAAAAACAAATTTGACAAAGGTAACGTAACAGAGTCAGTAAATAATGGACGAATTCTACAGGAATCAACTTACGGTACCCAAATCCATGAAGAGCGGAGTGAACGTGAGAAGCGTTTCACGCAGATGGTACATGATATCGTTGGGCGGGGAGGCCGTTGCTTGATCCCTGCATTTGCTCTTGGCCGAGCTCAGGAACTTCTGCTTATTTTGGATGAGTATTGGGACGCTCATCCAGAATTGTACGACATTCCCGTTTACTGTAAGTGTTAAAATTGAATTGTACTAGTTTGTCTTTCATTGATTTTCATATGAAGGAATTTGATTGCCAACCTCTTACGCTATGTTGTAGTTGTTCCTTGATGAGGACCTTTCTTTAGATGCATCGTCGCTTGCCAAGAAATGTATGGCTGTGTATCAGACATTCGTTAGTGGAATGAACTCGCGCATCCAGAAACAAATAGCTGTCAGTAACCCGTTCGTTTTCAAACACGTCAGCAATTTGAAGGTAACCTATATTTCTTGTTTCTTGGCGAGGTTGCTCTCGAGATTCTTTTTAACTTGGCTGCGTAGTGAAATGGGTATGTTTAGGGCATGGAACACTTTGAGGATTCAGGACCATGCGTGGTGTTGGCTAGTCCAGGCATGTTGCAAAATGGTCTAAGCAGAGAGCTATTTGAGAAATGGTGTACGGATGCCAAAAATGGCTGTATTATTGCCGGCTACTGCGTCGAAGGTACACTCGCAAAGGTTTGTGTTGTTGTTTCACTTATTATTCGTGCTCCAGGTTGTGTTGTCTTGTGTGCTCTGGTCAATTGATCCAATTGTACCTTTGTTTTTCAGCATATTCTCTCCGAACCTGAAGAAATTGTTGCTATGAACGGTGATCGTCTACCAATGAGACTACAAGTAACGTTTTGAATAGGTTCATTTTGATGACTTACTAATTATGCTTTTGTAGGTTGGATATATTTCTTTCTCTGCACACACAGATTTTCAACAAACCCTAACATTCGTAAAACAGCTGAAGCCTCCGCACATGGTGAGCCTTCCATGGTTTCGAATTTCCATGTTCCTCCCAAATTGTGGTTCCTTATGTTTAGATTCTTGTCCATGGTGAAGTGCATGAAATGAGTCGCTTGAAGGCGGGCATATTGCGAAGTTTTGAGGAAGAAAATATGTCTATTGAGGTGAGATTATAGCTAGTTATAGCCCCAGCTCCGCGTATTATAGATGCATTCACTACAAACTAATCATTTCGTTGATAGTCACTAGGTTGGGTAATTTTTTTGCGGTCGACCCTTGATGGCTTTGGTTCAAAAATCAGAGCACGTCTGCTTCTTCGTGCTATTGATACTAATTTTAACTGTGATCAATTATCAGGCCTGTAATAGCAAAATTCCAGCAGCTTCCGAAAGTAATCGTCAGAAATCTTACCCATGTCAGACTTTGCGAATCGAGCGAATCGCTTGATTGGCTGACACCGCAGCGCGACCGCGGACGCTAGCGAATCGCTCGATTCGCAGTCTGGCACGACCTTCATACGGAGACTTCCAGTTCTTCCCTCTACTTTGTCAGTTTTTGATTTTATATTGATTCTTTCAAGTTTAATAGCTCTTTGTCTACTCATATTGTGTTGTCACTATTTGGCACAGTGTTTACCACAATTTTTCCGGCCCATTAGGTATTTATTGCTCATAATGTACCGCTGTAGTGAGCGTTCTACGATCGCTTTTTGTCCTTATAATTTCATTGCAGTTCTTTAGTGAGAGGGTTTCTTTTAGCGAGGACATTGACAATTCTCCGCTATTGTAATGTAGAGGTGGCAGTAATTCTATAGCTCCAGTGTCGCAACTGAGAAGATTAGATCTCTTCAAGTCAACCAGATTTCTCACGCGTTGTTTATCTTGTTCGGGAATTTACCGACATCAGTTCACTAAGGAGAGGTCACTCGTCACTCGTGGAAGTGATCATTTGTAAAAAGACTTATCGTTGGTTATGTTTTGGACACTTCTGCCAACTGGTTGTTTGGTTAAAGTATCGAAGTGAATTGAGGGGGCGTTGTAAGGATATGGGTTTGTAGAGCAGATGTTCAGGGTTAAATTCCTCTCCATGCTTTTTCTTTGCTTTTCGTCACTTTTTTTTAAATAATCAGTCTTACATGGTTATTTCGTCGCTGCACATGTATTACTTCCTCTATGCCAACTATCAATTGAGTAATGACCGAGACCAGTCTCTTATACGGAAAGAATAATCTTTTTTTAAAGTCTTCATGTAAGCGTCGCGCATTGCTCACTTCAATATATTCCAACAGCGACTCTAGTCGGACAATATGCCCAATATGTGAAACGAACGCATCAAACAACTGGTCGATTACTGAGAAAATCAGGTACAAGGACGCAGGTTGATGGAAGTCCTCTGAGTCGATGCTTGAGTTGTGGGGTTCTGGGTAGGCTTATATGTGAACACGTGAGAGAAACTCAATTACCACGTACAGAATGCAGCAACCGGATAAGTGGTGCTGGTAGTGATGTGAGGTACTGTCCCTATGACATTTCGTTTCCAAGTTACCTTGAGAATATACTATATGAAGATATGACAATATCATGGACGAAACATTTGCCCTTTTTTAAGACTAGACTCGCTCGGACCGCCTTATGGAGCAGAGGGCTACCATGACTAGAAATTACCACCAGATCGTTTCACCTTGACTATGCATAAGCTGTTCTGCCTTAGCTTACAGTTTGGAAAGTCATTGTTAGCTCTTCTGCGGTCGTTGTGCAAATGGCATACCAGTAGTCTAAATTTTGAAACAGTATGTACAGGGAAAAAAGACATTTTGCCCATGTCGCACTTCGGCCCTTTTTCCTTCACAGGGATTGGGGAGGTTGGTGCAAGTTTTTCAGCATAGTATTTCCTAAATGTCCCTCTATAAATGGACGCGATCCGTCCTTCACTGCCCTCACGGTTTTCATGATATGACGTCATCTGTCATCGTCATCGAGCTCAGGGTGACCTACCGTAACTGCTTCAGCCTGAAGCTCTTACACAATTTCTTGAATCGATTCAAGGTGGGATAGATTTCTAGGGACATTACCTCTAACTATGCCAACCCCCTCGGACCCCGCCCTTCGGAACCCGTCGTAACGCTACGCAATCCGTCGAGGACCCCATCGGGCCCAACCACGGCACCATGTTTCCGGGGCAAATTTCCCTGATGCCGCCCACGTAGATCGCTACTGTGAATAATTCTTATGAAATGAAATGTGCTCTTCAATTCGGAGTTGGGAGTACTCGCTCCGAATCGAGCAAAGTGCGATTAAATCCTTTTTATCACGGAGACAAAATGTCTTTTTTTATTGGCTCCCTCTGTATATGTGAGATGTTTGGAAAGCGAAACACGTTGATACCTCATGACAGTGTGATCTCAGAACAAAACACTTTCTTGCTCTCTTCGAGCGCTTGTAAAACTGCCTGAGATAGGTTTTCACCATGGGCAATATGAGCGTTCCAAAGGGTTTGACAGAGGATGCCACTTTGTAATCATGAAGAGTGCATCGCAGCATACGTTAAACCTTTCATCCCGAATTGTTTTTGCGGAGAAAAAATTTTTAGTCCTACTGCTATTATTTCTTCCTACACGAATGAAGGACCGGATGCAAAGTGTAATTCGGGAGGAAAATGTGTCTGAAGCGACCTCAAGCGAGCAGTGATCAGTAGAAATATATTGTGGCGCCAGTAATGCAAACCTCTGAATTGATGGTGGAGATTGCCACTAAAAGGGCGGAGATAGTTAAGAAAAGCTTCGGTATTTACGAACGTTTCTGAACTAAAACATTTTGGTGCGACGTCTGCATTTTGCTCCCTGGTATGGGAAATGAAGAGGTATTTTCAGTGTCTTTTCTTCTGCAGTGGTGCTCAATTAACAGCTACTGTTCCGTATTCGAACTCCATATTTAACCAGTGGCGGAGGTAGCGTGGTGAAAGGGACGCCACTCCTCAACCGCACGGATCAGAGTTAAATTTCGGGTCGAATCATGCTCAGCTCAACCAAGCCTTTCATCCCTACGTGGTCGGCTGGTCGGTACGGCACTATTTAGGAAGATAAGAACATTGAAGGGGACATCGGCTTGACCCCGGACACCAATGTAGGGTCCGAATCGCATTCGAATGCCATAAGATCCTCAATGAAAGCAGAATGCGTGGCGTATTCTAAAAAGGATCGATCAAAGCCTCATATCGCGCAATGTCTCTGAACAAAAATTTCTAATCATAACTAACTGCTACATTGTAATGATTCCGCCATTTTGTTTAATATGGCTCAAAACGATGCGTAGAGTTTGGATGTGTATTAATTTGAAAACCACGAAATTTTTACCAAGTTTTTTGGTCCGTGGCCAAATGATTCGGCAGCTATCGGTCATTAACTGCCCCTTTCAAGCTTTCGTTTCATATATAGCAACCTCACTCTCGATTCTGCAACATTCCTCATACTTTCTGGGATAGTATCAGTACTGATGTGTTGAAGGCACGAGTCGGGATCAAAGTGATGTTTATTTTGATCGAAAATTCAGCAGCAAGTGCAATGACGAACATTAGTGGAGCAAAGCCAAGAGCGCTCAGAAATCCTGAAATTCACCGTGTGAGGGGGATGTGGTATGACGGAGGGACATAGTGCTGCGAAGAGGTGAAATGGGCGAGAGAGTACGTTTTACGTAAGAGGGTGCAAACACCATGTATGCCGCGATTGATAAGAAATTGGAATTGGATAATAAGGATTGGCAACACGAAAGTACACAAGGCAAGCCCTTTGCGCCGTTGCCCTGCACCTTTGAGTCGCGACAATGTCGCGCCTCCTGTGCTCGGGTTCCCCTTTTTCACTCTAGGAGCGATTGGCTCTGGGACCTAATCCCGATTCATGGCTCTAAAGGCAGAATTTACGATGAAAAGCAACTCATTCCAAATTAAGTTGGGGATGGTGAGTGGTACAACAAGGAATGAAAAATCATGAGAAACGGCCCAGAACCCGAGAAATGGGACCTCTCTTTTCGCCTCGATCTCGGCATTGTTGCGACTCCCATCGCTGTGCCCTCATCAAAATACAACGCTCCCACTGCTATCTAATCACTCGCTGCATACAGATCTGCGGCGAGTGAATAGATAGACGGTGGGCGGAGATCGCCGGACTCGCCAAGGTTGAGCCATGCTAGATCGCCGCGGTCAAATCTACCGCTGCCGATTGCATGTCAATCCGCACCCTCAGAAGGTCCGCCTGTCTCCCAATAGGCGATTCTTCCCTTATTCGACCTTCGTTGTTATCGTGGAGTCCCTTCCTTCAGTCCTTCAAGGTTACCTCTGTCGATTGCTAGTGGATTATGACGATCAGATTTTTGGAGATCAAACTACTCTTTGTTTTTTATTAGTATGTGTACACTTCTGAATTTTCATTTCCCTCAAAATGACTCTTTTTATGCTTTCAATAGCTTTGTAGCACTGGCCGTACCACTGCCGGCAGAAGACACTTCGAAATTGGTCGTTATAGTGAGAATATTTTTTTGTCGAACAGTTTCCTAAATTAGCTCCAATCAGGGTTTGTGATTTCTTCGTACGCCACGCTCTGTTCTGATTTCTTTTCAGTCATCATATAGCAGAAAGCTACGATTTTCGAACCGCAATCGATTCGTAGCGCTGTTGAAATGTTACGGAATACACTTCTCTCTGTTTATTGACTCACGTACACGTACAGCTAAAGTCTGTCAGCAGATCTATCCTTCTATCGATTAGCTTATTGAAAGCTATTTCCACAAACTCTTGTTGACCTCATCAATTTTCTTCCACACTCCTACAAAAATTATAGGATTCGAGATGTAAGCACTTCGCACAAGCATCATACTAGTAGTCGAAACTCAATGGTAAGGGAGGGGGGAGGTGGGGGGACGCTAGCGTAAAGTTTCCCTAGGCAAGCAAAGGCAAGCTCTTCTTCACTGTCTGTGCTATGTCGGTGGTCATGGGACTTTCCATGAGCACCGATAAGGGGCTCGAGAATACTAGCAGAATATTTAGAGGGCAGCTTCGTAATTTAATTGGTCGAGCCAGTTCCTGATAGCTTCTTAGAATCTGTCGCTCGGGCCATGAAAACGTATTTTCAAACTGCTGCGGACAAGGTCGTCATGGTTCACACTGAAAAGCATGTTGATCGAATGCTCCGCACATTTTCGATAGTTTCTAGAGAACGAGGATCTTATTTGCCGCCCAGGGTTGTAGTTCAAACCATCCGTTCTTTGAACCACTTTGCGTCGCAAAATTTGTTGATGCTCTTCACAAGTACCGGACTTTCACATTTCTCCCCTCTCTAACTCAAGCGATAGTTCCACTGCGTTGGGGTTATGCTGTCCCATTGGGAAGGCTGCCTCCTGTTCGTGTGTTGGGAAGAAACTGGTGTAGGAGAACTGTAGAACGCTTACGGGAGCCATGTATGGAAGCCAAGCCTCAATTTTTAGCTCTGTTAGAGCATTCTAGGTGTTCCACAAAACTTTATTTCAAACATGTTCTTATACAAATCGCCTTTCATTTATTAAAAAAGACTCCCTTGCTTCTCTGTTCTAATTAAATGCAATTGCTATAAATGTTTTTACGGTAAGGCATCAGAGACTTTGTCAGCGGTAGACTGAGGTGTTTCTTTTGAGGCAGCGTGTGGAAGTGGGATGGTGGCAAGTAGCGCCACTCATAATGCGCATGGCCCGAGGATTGAATACTGGAGGGTGCGCTGTCCACGCCAGTGATTGTCCATCCTCCGGGGTCGATGAATAGATAGTAGACTCGTTTGGGAAGATAGAACCACTGACTGGTACTTCCCACAATTCGCTGTATAAGCTAAACCGCATCAATGTCAGCGCTATCCTGAATGGAAGAAGAGCGCATGGCGCCTTCTAAAACGGGATTACTCAAGGCCGAATTCTTTTCTTTCCATCTCATTGAACTGATGCTTGAATTTAATTGCTACATCCTGAATATCTTCATTGCTTGCCTTTTTAGATTCACAATCCACGGAACACAGACACGGTCCGTCTACAATTTCAAGGTGTGCGGAAGGCCAAAGTGGTTGGCGCATTGGCTATAAAATCCAATAAGGTGAACGGTTCTCTTCGGCTCGTAAAAAACATCGATTTACATGTTCAGGGCAATCATTAAGAATTGTGTTAATTCAGATTGGTGACATTGTCAGCGGTATTTTGATCAAGCGTAATTTCAACTACCAAGTCGTCGACCCAAAGGAACTGACCGGTTAGTGCTCAGCTGCTTGATTTTTTTTACTGGCACGTGCCTTATGAAATACTCTTCTTCCAGTTTTCACGGACCTTTCTTCATCGCGGTTGTCACAACGGCAATCTGTCTACTACTCTGGAAGTCTGCCACTACTGTTGTACAGTCTGAATCAGTTAAACGACGACGCCATATTGACAGCTGAATTAAAGCCCACGGACACCACAACGCCCACACACGTGTTCTCAGTTTTTGGTGTGAGTTGGCAATTCGTTACTCTCTTTATTAGGTTGGAGTGGCACAGTGCTTTGGCAAATCCATCCAACTTACTTTTGGAGCAAGCAACTGTCGGTCGTCCCTTTTTTAATGGCCCCAAACTTGCTCCATTGTGCTTAGTAGGAACAAGAGCTACCGTCCAATCTTTATTCACATGATCTTACTGCTCACGGGACGATTCCACGATCATATCGGAGATCGAACAGAGGAAAATTATTTACACGATAAGCAGGCGGGTCCCCTAAAGGTGACAGGCGATACGCGCCCGTAGCGAAGACTATGCCTTGGTGGCCTAGCAGAGACTGCTCGTCCCGCGGCACGCCCTTCCTCTCGTTCTGTGACTCTGGTAGTTCATATAAGTTTTTCTGCAAATAAAGTGAATTATTATAGTTCGCTTTGAAGGCGATCTGGGCGCAAGTGTTTTGTACAGATGCTTACAGTTAACACAATTGAAGTTATGATGTAAATAGCGTAAATTGACTACTCGTCTACTCCAATGGTCTCAATGCCTCTTACATCGGCTGACCCTGCTAGTTTTCCCTTAGGGTCAATGTACCTTTGATTGTTTCTGCGATTTTGGGGCTAGGTGCAGCAGGCCTGGTCGAGGATGGGTCCCCAAACTTCTGCGTCTCCACTCTGGTCGATGATGCAGCTCTCATGGTCAAGAATGGGGGAAGCGTCTAGAGGTGTAGTATTGGGAACCCATCTCCGAGTTGAGCTTTGCTGCGCCCGGCTCCTGAATGGTAGCCGAGAGATGACGTTCTCCAGAATAGGGGTGATCTTCGCGAAGCGATTACCATTAGTCACATTTTATGTTAATTTTTCTGAACTGTAAAAATTTCCTCCTGTTCAAGTTAATGTTGTAAGTACATCTGTGCCTTCCCATGGTTAACACTATGTATTTGATAATTTACGGAGACATCCCATTGAGCTTCTTTTTTGTTTTAGCGGGCTATCTCTTTGCAATGGTGCTCCTTGGCATCTATTTGTGTTCTGGATTGGGAGTCAAATCCCGTCAACGATATGTATGCAGACGCAGTACTGGCTGCTATTCTTCACGCTCAAACGAATCCGATTCCTGAGAAATGTGCGTCAGAAATTTGGTGGTATTTTTGATCTACGATTACTTCTTACTAAAGAAGGGAATACAAGGCAGCGCCAAAAATGGAAAAGTGGAATGTTTTCTCTGTCTCGGGGTTAAAGCCACAAGTCAGGCTCAGTGAACCAAACCAAGCCCTTTTGTCGTTTCTGTGCATGGCTACGCACCGACAAAGGCGTTGCCATGCTCAGAATCGCGAACAGAACCGTAATGTGGCCCCAGGGCATGTATTTACCGCTCCCGCCGCCTATCCCTGCTCCCTCCGCCCACTGTCCGAGATTGCATGGCTGGCATAACGTGTGAAATCAGCTAAAATGATTGCTGTATCAACCGAAGGAATAGCTGGCATATCCGGAAAACTCGTTTGGACGTGCTCCTCTTCCAAGCTGGCCTTCTTCACTGCTGGGGAGCGAGGCTTTCGTTTTCGGCCTTGTCGACGATTTATTTTCGTTTTTTCTTCATTGTCGTTCCATTTCCCATCTCTATAGTCAGTTTCAATCATCATAATGCCCAAACACGAGCCTGACTTTTGCCTTTAAGCAGGGTCAGTCATGGCGGCGCAGAAATGTCTGAAATGCCACACTTCTCCTCATTGTCCGAAGCACCACTCATTCTTATCTCTAAAAAACTTGCTGAACGGGATGGGTCACTAAATTGCTGTAGTTCTCAAGTTATCCTCGAATTTCTTGATGTGTCTCGAATTCTTATGTTTCCTACGTTGAATGGAACACGCTGGGCGTTGTGCTGTGGTGAACGTTTGAACATGTATCGCTACATTCGTTACTGTCCAGCGAAGGCATTCAAGTTCCCATGTTGCTCTGAATTAAGACCCAGATATATCGATAGAGCTGCAGTGCTGATTACTAATATGGAAACTAAAACGGCAAAATTAACCTGCCAAGGAAATTGCGACCAGCCGCAGTTGGCTGGAATTTAAGCGTTACATATGAATCGTGCTAGCCTCCGAGCATTCAATCGTCGTGGAGTAGTTACTGCTCTTAAAGACTGCATACCGACGGGAAGAGAACTCCTGACCTGCCGGCTATAAAGAGAGAGCATTACCGCTACTCCACGACGGCTCTTAAAGTTTGGAGGCTAGCACAGTTAATGTGTAACGCTTTACCTCCAGTCAACTTCGACTGCTCACAACTTCCTTGGCAGCTTCATTTTGCAGTCCTGGTTTCCATATTTGTAATCAGCGTTTGAAGCTCAGTTGAAATACCTGGGAATTGATTCAAAATTCCATGGGAAGTTGAATGCCTTCCCTGATGAGTGGTATGAAGATCGTATCATCAACATGCATGTTTTTTTGAAGCTTATGCCAGTAATACGGAAATGTAGTGAGATGGAAAGCGGAT
>KZ345810.1:77367-87382 GCA_002352805.1 Teladorsagia circumcincta | reverse complement strand
TCGCTACCGACCGCTTCAATCCTCAAATTCGTCGTGACACTATTGCTTTAATCAGGTGGGAGAGGGCAGTCACATCAAGCGTGAAAGGCTGGAAAGAGTGCGTTTCTTCATAGCTTCCCGTCACGCCTTCAGTGGGGGTCTCCGGATATCTGTCAACCGTGAGGCTAGGCAATTCAGCGTTTTGTTATGCAGTCTGGGAACTCTCACACAAACGCACTATTACGGAATCTCTGCTTTCTTCAGCTTTTTCGAAAGGCTTAGTCCTACTACTACAAAGAAAGTCAACCTTTCCTTCTACATTCTAACCCCCCTTGTTGACAGAACCTTGCAACCTTCAGTGGGCACCAGTCCACTGAAGGTTGGAGCATTTCGCGCCTACCGTATCCAAAGAATGCAGTATGCCCTCCCCAGTTGTATTGAACCAATTACATTAGCTGTAAAGTTCTATTCTTCCAGTTAAATAACTAAGCGAAGTCTGCCTAGAGACATAAAGCACCTATTCAAATCCGAGCCGTTTCGAGTGTTCTTGCATGGGGTCAAAAAGAATACAGTGTAACACCCTAGCACATAGGAAAAGTAGTCCGGGCGGTAGTACGACTCAAAGTAATCTACTTATGTCGCGAATTTTAACCCTAGCTTTTATTTCTTAGTAATGAAATGAAGTGCAAACAAAGAACAAGAATACCTCCACGATATGGCTGGCATGCTGCGTATCCTGAAAGCATCACTCCAACGTTCAGATTGATGGATAACAAAGCGTGACATGCTTTCATGGGGAGAAATCCTGACAGCCGATGTCGCCTTCTAACGAATCCTAAACAACAATGTTTAGATGGCTTGAAAGCAGATTATACGATGATTTGGTCGTGTGGTCAGAAACGAAAGAAGTGACGGTAAATTGTACGGCAGAGAAGAATAACCAATGGAAAGGACCGTAACCCGTTGAACGGGACCATCATTCTGCCAGCTAATTTCCGCTTCAGATGAGGAACGGACCGAGACTGAATTTATTTAATATTGATACTACAACAATTCAAAAATATCACCTTTTTCATTCGACAGAATCGAAATAGAAATATGCTTGTTACGAAACAAAAAAAAGTTGTTATCGAGGAGTGTTTACGTAAAATCATCCTCCACGAAAGGGCAATTCCAGGCCACCTAGAGTACCAATTCTCCGAAAATATTTACCATGTGACAAGGGACAACCTCCAGATCTTTCGTGTCTTGTCATTCGCACATTTTAATTGTACTTCTGTTGAACATTTTAAATTCACCTGAAACATAGCTATCCTCTCAAATTATCCGAACTGAATTCAGAGAAGGTGTGCAGGTTCAATGGTAAAATATTTTGCTGTAGAGTTCCCTTTTACGGGAGTTTTTGGCTGAGACTTAAAGATTAATATCAGAAGAAATAAGGGGCCACGAGTTGTTCTGAGATGCGCCATGCGTTCGAATTCTCTTCGTATCTCAGTGGGTTTGCAAACTAGTACAACAACTTCACAATGTTTCGCGAGGTCGGCCATTTATTTAAGTCAGTGTTGTTATCTTCCGAGACAAGTCAATAGACCTGAATCACTGACTGGAGTTACTTTACTTCCTTAAGAGAATGGGAGTGGTTGGTCGGAGCCGAGACTAGAGCGGTGAACAATGCCGCCAGCCGTGCCACTTACCACTTTCCATACCCAACCCCCTTTATAGCCTAAGAATAATTCTTGAAGCAGTAAATTGAGAATTTCAGGGTTTAAGAGATTATTGTATAGCGCTTGGCTGAATGGCTCAGAATAGCACAAATTGAGCGCTGCGCTGTTTTCATCTGGCAAGCCTCGCTTAATCGATACGAACGAACAGAGCAGTCGACTGGCAAAAAATCCTTGTTTACTAAATATCGTATTCTGCCGTTTCCTGCTTTTCACAGTTACAATGACAGTACTCTTATCCATAGTTGTATTTTTCCGATATCCATGCCGCTCAAGTAGCGCAGTGGCAGGTGGCGCTGCTTGGCGCCGCATTTCTCAACCCCTCGGTCCACTACGAACTAGCAGAGTGATATGGGGCTATCCTTCGCTTAGAAGCAGAGGAACCAGAACCCCTCACAACTTTGTTTGTTTTCGTGAGCACCTACCTAGCACAATTCGGCTTTTACTAATCAGATACTTCATGAATAAGCCTTTTTCGGGCAATTCTGAGTGAAGGCCAAGGAAAATTCAAAGGAAGTTCCACGATAAGACTAAAGGTCGAAGAAGGGGAACTTATCTAGTGGAAAGATAAGTGGTCCCGCTACGGGTGCGGACCAACAAACAGTTCGCATCGATGGATGTGCTCTCGGCGATTTAGCATGGCCTAACTCTTGGCGCAGTTGGCGCGGAACGCCCACCGACTATCTAGTCACTCGACGCAGGGCTACAAGGGTGGCCAAAAAAGGAGATACTCTACTCCACATTCAGAACTGCATAATAACATCCCCTAAATTCAAGTTAAGTGCTCCCAACTGAAAATTGAAGAGCACATTTCATTTTATCAGAGAACATCACAGCAGCCTCTTGCAAGGAACATCAGAAAAATTTGCTATGGTGAAGTTGCGCACGGTTCGAGCTCAACGTGGTCTAGATACAGTGTGGACTCATAACGCCTTTTCTGATAGTCTAGCTGGAAGCAGTATTGCAGAGTCAGAACTACCGTCCCTAGAAAGCTATCCGTAGGGCAACCGATTGACGAAATTCTGGAGCTGCTTCAGGGTGAGGCAGTTAAGGAAGACCGTCTTGAGCTCGACGGCAATTGCAGATGGCGTCATATTCTCAAGTCGATGATTGCAGCGAACACGGGCTCGCACCTACGTGCGGGGAGGGGACATTACAGGAATATTTCCTCACAAGAAATCCACTGATTACGGCAACTGTGCGAGTAGAAGATTGCTGATATGAATATCGAAGTGTCTCTTTTTTTGGCCACCCCTGTACGCCGTTCAGTGAATAGATAGCAGAGAGAGCGTTAGCGGTGAAGAGCGCACAAAGATGAGTGTCGCCCTACTGCAGAAATCAACGGACAAGGAAAGGGCATTCTCATTATTCGGGTTCCGGTTGCTTACTGTCCACCTTTGCCCTTATTTTCAATAAGCTATCTTTTTAGTAAAATCCACCTTTAAGAAAGTTCCGTTCTCCTCCTGTTGACACAAGGACAGCATAAGGACCATAACTTTTCATGATCACTTAAAGGCACATTCCACGATTGGATGATTGGACCAATCTTCTCCGCTGGGTCCAAATTCATAGATAGGATCTTTTCCCTATTCAGAACGCATAGGAGGAGCGCTAGTGGCCTAGAAGTTGCAGATGCACTTATGTATACATATATCTCGAGCAACATAGACCACTGTTACGATATTTGCGTCTCGCTCCCTGCCATGCTCTGTCGTCGTATGTCGTTCTCTCGCCACATTCACTTCATTCGTTCTCTACTCTCTATTTCGGGAACTGGGAGAGCGTCGAGTGCAGAGCACAAAAGTGACGACGACTAGAGAAAAAAAAGCCGCGTTTTCCATAGCCTTCGTCACTCGTGGTGTTTGGTCTTCATTCGACGCTCTTCATGTTTTCCGAAACAGAGTATAAATAGCATCGCACACGAAGGGTTGCCTTGAGCAACAGTTCGGCTACCGCATTCTACTCAAACTTTTCCGCCATTGACTCTGCACAGGGGTTATTAAAATTCCAAATCTAAATAGTATATGCATCTTTTCATGTGAAATTGTGACAATTGCCGTATTTGCAGGAAAGTATGGCATTGAGATCGCTCCAATTTGGGACCAGCGGAGTGTTTGGCAAATATGTCCCAAAGGTTGGCACAACTTCGTAGTTTTCTGAGGTTTTACCCACAGAATCAAGTTCCTTTATTAAGTTAGCCATAACGAGCGGTGCTATACAGCAGAAGCGTAATAAGTACAAGTATGTTGGCATGCAAGAAGAAAGTGATGGATCATTCTCCGGTGACCTCAAGTATGGTCTTCACACACTGTTCTTCACTGAAATGTTTCGAGGTAAGCTTATTGACCACCAGTACTTCTCCCGAATGGAAGAAATAAAGGCGGACTTCAAGGATTCGGCGTTATGCTTGGACACTTCTTCATGGAACCGGCCACGATCAACTACCCCTTTGAGAAAGGCCCTCTCAGCTCTCGATTCAGGTCAGTTGGCCTAGTAAAAGCAGCAAAGACACTTGTGGGAGTAGGTTTAGGGTACAGGGCCCGGAAATTGGGGTAGATGTGATGATTGGCCCACCAGTGATAAATGAAAGCGTAACAGCTAGAGACGCTCAGAATCCCACTGCGCGCCGATTGAATGGGCGGGATTTGCGCTACGAGCATGCGAGAATCATATTATTTGGCTCTATCTTTTCACCATATAAGAAGGACGGCCAACCAGCGATACTTTCGTGGGCATGGTTCGCAAATTTCACCCAATAAATTTTGCTTACGCCTTCCTCATCATGCGCGCAATGGCGTGCGGTGCCAAGCTGGTCACCCAATAATCGGGGCGGCATTTATAATGAGCTTTCTTCAAATCGAGTATTCGACAAGAGGCCCGTCGCGCCGCGAGAAGGCAGAGACCCAGACGGGTTAGCGTATGAGTCACTGCAGTGGTTTTGGTCACGTTAAATATAATGTTCCATTATATGTTCTACATTGCAGGGTGTCCCCCAAGAGGCCCACCGCGCGGCGAAGGAAGAGACACAGATGCGACAAGGCACGAGTCGCAGCGCGTGCTGTGTGATATGAGACGTTGTATGGTACACTCTATTGAATCTGACGTGTAACCGCCACAGTATGCGCTTCGACTCGTCCATTGCCGCGTCTGCGTCTCTTCCTTCGCTGCGCGGTGGGCCTCTTGGGGGACACCCTACATTGCACCTGACCGCTGACCCTGCCTTGTTGCCGCACGAGGGGCCTTCTGTGGGGTACCCCCTTCGTAGCCATTCTGCTCTCCTTAATTACTAATATACCAGTTACAACAACTACACTAATTCCTGAGCATCATCCCCGTACCGGCTCAATCAAGGGATGTGTCTTCATGTCAGAAATTATCAGAAATTTCCAATCAAAAAGAAAATCTCAGAGGAGAACATGCTCTCCGTCGCTACCCATCAGGTGAAGAACGCTGCATTGCCTGCAAACTTTGTGAAGCCATTTGCCCTGCACAGGTTTGCAATCTACTTCAGTATAACTGGAAATTACGTTTGCAACTGCCATCTAGATTTTTTTCAGCAAATATAGTGTTTAAGGCAATAACAATTGAAGCAGAAACACGCCCAGATGGCAGCAGACGTACCACGCGATATGACATTGATATGACGAAGTATGTGAATGTTATTGCTTCGCAGATAGTTCAGTTGGATATGGACGAAACAGACGCGTGCGGCTGTAATGCGGTAAGACGCGCAACACAATGACATAACTTTCGAATCGATGTGTGGGGCAAGGTAGCGGCCGCGTTTCTTTACGTTCTGCCTTTCTTGAGGATTGGCACACGCTGAGAAGCAAGCAGAGGAATGATACTAGGTTTAAGGAAGCTGGTATTTTGCTCTTGCATGGGAGGGACTATCCAGTGCATGATCAACCGTTCGTTGGTAGCTTGTCAACCAGGGAGTCCCATGTGTGGTTTTCAAGGGGGGGGGATCTTATTTGGAGCTGAAGTGGTCGTCGTCACTAAAGAGAAGATGTTGTTGATTGGATAAGGATAAGGATTAAGGATAAAGCATTTGTCGTTGATCAATCCCGTTTTGGGATGCGGCACGCGTTCTACTTCCATTTGTAAATTCGCAGCGGCGTTTGAACGCGATGTGGCCTTTACAATGACTTGCGGGGCCAGCCGATGTACAAGTCAGTGTTTTTATCCTCCCAGACAAGTATGGTGTTAATTAACCGACAATGGAGGGATGGAAGGCTTGGTTGGCCCGGGCGACTCACGACCCGGGATTTGATCCCTGGACCAACACGTTAAAGCAACAGTCCTAGTAGGGTATGTTGCCTCCAATACTATATTGGAGGCAACATACCCTACTAGTAATGGGGTGAAAATGTGCAGTAGCCCTAGCCTAGCCAAGAACAAAAATGTCACAGTACAAAAACCTACCTTGCTAAGACGCTCTTAAAGTGGTACCACGGAATGCAATGCCCCCTTGCCAGCTGTGCAGATTGCGCTTGTATTCGGGTCCTTGCGCGATTGCTTGCAGACTATTTCGCGTTTCGAAGTCAATGCTGCCTCCTTTTGATTGATTTTATTTCCTCAGCTTATTTGATTACTGTATGTATTTCTTGTTAGTACTGATGAATATAACTGTGTGAGTGTGTTGGTGGCACGAGCCAGCAATAAGGCAGGCTAGTTTGGACAGCTCGTCCGACGCGCCCCTCCCTTCATCTGAAGGGGAAGAAGAGGAGTCCTCATTTAACCCTTTCAGACCTGAACTTTTTTTTTGGTGGAGAAATCTTTCTTCTAGTTCCATTGGCAATTTTCCTTGACACTTTATTTTCATTTGTAGTCAACTCTCCATCCACAACTTCATTGCCGAACCGCTTTTAGCACAATCTGGAGTCCCAATTGACAAACATATATGTATGTAGATTGTATTGAACACTATGCCTCCAACATTACCATGAGCACGGCTCGGGGTACAAGGATTGTATCCTTGAAAGAAATTGAAAAAAAAAGAAAAAATATCAAGAATTTTGAGAAGTCTTGCATTTTTCTAGGTCAGTAAATTGGTACCAGGAAGGCATGTGAGGACAAAAACACTGACGTTTACGTCTACTAGCCCCCGGAAGCCATGATGTAGGCCAAATCGCATTCAAGGGCAACTATAGTTGCGAATGCAAACATTTGCGTGGCGACTCCCTAACAGGGACTGAGGAACACTTTATTTTTTTTATCTTTGTCTGGTTTTCATTACAGAAGGAAAATATCTGGTAACGCGCTGGGTAGAGAGCGCTGGAAGTCCCTTTGATAAAAGAAAAAAAGCGAGTGCCCGACAGGGGGCCCGTTTCGGCGAGGTGGCAGAGACGCAGATAGGTCAACGAACGTGTCGCAGCGCGCATGCACGACACAAAAAAAGGAGTGATTTGCGACTAGTTCCTTCGTGCAAGTCACAAGGATTCGTGTAATTCACTCATATTCTACTTCTATTTCTACCTCAATTTACCTACCTAGGTGTATCTTCTGTGGATTATGCCAAGAAGCATGCCCTGTAGACGCCATTGTTGAAGGACCGAATTTCGAGTACTCGACTGAAACACACGAAGAGATGATTTACAACAAGGTTGCCAAATTCATTTTCAAATCAAAGTTTTTGTTTCGATCACCATCAAATCCTCATTGGGTTTTTTTTACCAGTCTCAATAATTTTACACGTTAGCATAAAAATTCTACCGAAATTATTATTTTTCAAAATACGCCTCTGGTGAATTTCTTTGGTGCGTTTCAACGATACAGATAAATAAATTTTACAGGAAAAATTGCTGACAAATGGCGACCGTTGGGAACCCGAACTGGCTGCCAATTTACAGGCAGAATATCTGTATAGATGAGCTTCGCAGACAGTTGTGAAATGTTTTCTATTGTACTGAATTTTTCCTGGTGATTTTAGTTAAACTCTGTTTAAGAAAAACAGAAGCGTGTCTAGGCCAGACCACACACCATAATTGACGACGGGCCACAAATTGAATGTTTTATCAACGAAATGATCACCCGGTTGCAGTTGTACTATCAGTTGTCAATAATTACAACTCTTATTTACCAACTATCGACTACCACTATGAATGACCTATTACCAGATTTATCTGGAAGCCGTTGTTATTTGTGGTGTGTGGTCTGCACTCGACGCGCTTCTATTTTTTTGGAAAAGAGTATGTGTAGCAAGAGGTTCAAATATGAACACAATTAGTAGGTTCGGTCCAATAAAACTTTTTTCTAGGTTTCTTTTAGTGCAGGAGGAGCAGTACCTCGGCTGACCGATATAAACATACCATTCACAGCCGGCTTCACCTATAGAATGGGCCAGGCGAAGTTGATGATTTTAAACCCACCCATTATGGACATTTATTCTCCATTCCCTCCCTAGTCCCATCCATTTTCCAGGTCTACCGGCTGCCTAGGAATAGCCTTAGTAAATTCCAAAATAGGCCCCGCACCGCTCGGTGCGCCTCGCTCTGGAGTGCGCCACGCGCTCGACTTCTATGCAGGAACTGAAGAATTTTATGACATCATGTCAACGAAAAAGACTTAGGAATTCAGCCTAACCCTACTAGGATTGAATAAACTATAGCAGCGGTGTAGTTTCATTGACCAAAAACTATTGGATGCTGGTAAAGCAGAAGGCAAAATAGCCGTCTGGCGCTCATGCCCTTGGAGGTACATCATAGAAGGGCCGATGGTAAGTGACACTAGGACAAAGCCTAGGACAGGGGAGGAACGCCAAGGAGAATCCATATTGCTCACATCTTCCATCCAGGATCTCTGTCATTGCCCAACGCTTAGCCCCAAGCACAATAATTGACTCATTGACTTCAAGTCCCCCCCCCCCCCTCCCCCAAGGACATGAGCGCCCAGCGGTCTTCAAGAGGTGGAAAATTGAGCCTCAGACGAAAAAAGACACATCCCGACTACTGGCATAAAGTGGAAATTTCAAAGAGGTCACGAGTTTGAATGAGCAAATCAATGAACACTCACGGGATAAGTACAGCCTGACACTACTTTGCAGAAAGCAAGGACAATTCGAGCGAGGGAAAGCCGATGCGTCAGCCGCCAACGTCGATACGTGCACTTTGAGAACGTGTGTAGTTGCAGACTAGCGAAGCAAAGCTTCACGTGTTAAGACTTGATTTATGCTCCCCCCTAACATATCTTGTCGTGTTCATCAAGGCGATTATCCAACTGGTTTAAATTAGCCCATCACGTCCACTTTAGCAAGTTCGGAATTGGCTTTGCGCCAAGTCTGCTCTGTGCGTAACATGTGCATGAATCTCGACAGTTCTCTTCTCCACAATAACTTCTGCTTTGTGAAGTGAATTATTTGACGACATTGTATGTAAACCCATCGCAATTTCACATGTGCGTTTTCGTAGCTGCTCTAGTTTTCGGTTTATCGCTATATTTTTCTACTTAACACGTTGGCGACAGTGCGGGACACATACGTCCCACATTTTGCGGGCCATCTGGGACGGCGTGGGACGTGTCTGTCCTGCAGTCGAGTCATCCAGCTTTTTCACGCATACCTAGCTTTTTTCCAAATTTTATTTTTATTCATTTATTAGACTATGCTTCACCATAGTTGTCAACTACGTGGTAGTATGCATACATTTAATAGTTTTCTGAAGCCTTCGATCGCCTGTCATTTTTTTTGACTTTTTTCTGGGATTAGCAGGTAAACCAAAATGATAGTTATCGGATCGTTCGTAGTAGGCAAGTAGGTGAGTAGGGGATAAGAGAAGTATGCGTAATAATTTGTTGCACCTACCATTTAGCGATCGCCTAGTCCTTTCCACCTACAACGCTCTATGGGTGGAGCGAACCAGTCAATACGAATGTAGCCCGCCTAATGGCCTACTCGCCTAATCGCACATACGATCGTCAACTATGAACGATCCTTGAGCAGTTTTCCGAGATGATTGTAGGAACAAATGTTATTCTTAGCAGGGGCGGTGCTAAAAATGTTGGGGCACTGTTGCACTATGGCAACCCCAGAATATTCAATTTGACGCTCATGTACTTGGGGGGACATTACAAGAGGGCCGATGGTAAGTGACACTAGGACTAAGCCTAGGACAGGGGAGAAACGCCAAGGAGAATACATATTGCCCGCGTCCTCCATCCAGGATCCCTGTCCTTGCCCAAGGCTGGTCCCAAGCACAATAAATGACTCACTAACCTTTAATGTCCCCCCCCCCCCCCCCAAGGACATGAGCGCCTTTAACACGTTGGCGACAACGCGTGTTTTGGGATTTTGCGCCGCGTGGGACCAGAGCGATTTT
>KZ345810.1:53537-70190 GCA_002352805.1 Teladorsagia circumcincta | reverse complement strand
GTCGGGTACCCCCACCAATCTTTTTGATTGGATTTAAAACGGGATTCCCAGGTTTCGGCGTCATGCTTGGGCACTATTTCATGGAACCTGCCACGATAAATTACCCCTTCGAGAAAGGCCCTCTCAGCTCCCGGTTCAGGTGGTTTCTTCAGCAGAGTTTTCTTAGAAGTTCTGCATGGCTAACCCCATTTTATATTCGAAATCCCTAGTAAGCTACTGTTTCAGGGGAGAGCATGCTCTACGACGCTACCCTTCGGGTGAAGAGCGCTGCATCGCCTGTAAATTGTGTGAAGCCATTTGCCCTGCACAGGTTGGCAGCGATCTGTAGTTTTTAGCAATCTTATGAGTGCTCTGGGATAAAATATCATTTTAAGGCGATAACGATCGAGGCGGAAACACGTCCGGATGGCAGTCGACGTGCCACTAGATATGATCTCGACACAAATAAGTATGTACAGCTAGCATCAATACTTTTTTGCAGTCTCATTCGTAGTTTCAAACAAAAGAGATCTAGCGATAAAGGGTTTTTGTGAAGCAGAGAAACAAAAGATTTGACGAACGGTCTTGCAGTCCTATGGCAAAATCCATCACTCAGCGATTTGGCGAACAGTCTTTCTTGGCGCTGTGAAAGGCGCAGCCGGAATTCTCGAATTTTGCTGTGCCTATCTTCACCATTGAACTATCCTCTGCCAGACTCGACCCTCTTTTCCCGCTCTCTCAACTAACCGAATTATACAGGTTCGTGGGGAGTCCCGCCCTCTGGGTTCACGCCCCGCCCACTACTGGACCTCCTTTTCTGGCAACCTGTACTCACTTTTTCCGATTTCCAGCCTTCTCCTCAGGAATAATGAAGATTTGGAGGAAACCCAGCACATAATATTAGCACTGAAGTGCTCTTCAACCGCGTACCCGACAGGAGGCCTCGCGCGGCAAAAAGTTTAGACCCAGACCCTTCAGTGGACGAGTCGCAGCGCTTACTGCAGTGATTTCGCGTCAAGTTGCTTAAAGCAACAGTCTCAGCAGGTTTCTAAAAATTCTATGCTATGGGGTGGAAATGATGCGCTAGCCCTAATCAAGACCACAAGAAGTGTCACTAACCAAAAGACTCACCTCGGGAAGCCGCAAAGAAGCCAGGAAGGCGCCGTTGAGAGGAGCGTTCGCAAGTATCTTAGGGAACGCCCATTTGCCGATCATTGCCGCGTCTTTTTCATTGGTTTTACTTGCTTATTTCATTTGGTTGTTGTATTTCTATTTTTATATGATGCATATGTCTCTGATTGTGTTAGGGCAAATGCGATCGAGATCCGGCGAAGCAAGTAGTTCAGACAACTCGTCCACCAAGTGAAACCTGTTTAAAGGCTTCGCCGGCGGATTTCTTTGTTTTTTCCTTTATCACCTGTCAACTGTTTACCTACAACTTCTTCACCGACCGCTTAACGCCTTGAATTCGTTTTGAGACTGTTGCTTTAAGCGCTCAATTACATCCGGCATCACACGGCACGCGCATCACACGGACGCGCTGCTACTCGCGCTTGGCCCTTCTGCGTCTCTGCCTTTACGCCGCGGAACGGGCCTCCTATGGGGTACTCCTTTCAGCCACGAACTCTCCCATTGTGAACGGGCTCCCACTCACTTCTTGTATGCCCTACATACCCTAGACATTCATCTTCACCAATTTTTTCCTGCTCTCAATGACGTCATATAACCGACCTAGGAGTCTGCAGTAAACACCACCCATTCAAAGAATGCTTCACCCACCTCAGGTGACCAAATCCGACCTTGCGGCCCTTTGCACACATTTACTCGTTCCGGTGTAGGATTGTCCTGAAATTAAAACAAAAATCTTGACGTTCAGCATCGCGAACTCTTCCAATCTTCTAGTCTAGTTCTAGTCTCTCCACTCGACCAGGTCTCCTCAGATGGTTTCTAGGTAGAGCGAAATATGTGGAAAATTGTAGCGTGCAACCCACGATCCACAAACCAAGTTATAAGGACTGTTCTTGGCTCTGGCTCTTTTTGGGATTGATTAGCGTTGGGAATTGGGCACTGCAGCTTTGGACACTGAGCTGACTCTCAGGCACTACGTACAGTACTAGGCAGTACTCCTACGGTCATCCTTACTGCCAAAACCTATTCAGGGATCTAACCATCCAGGCTGAACGTATTCTTTATCAATTATTACCAATTAGCAGTTAAACTGTTTTTGAGGTGCATCTTCTGTGGATTATGCCAGGAAGCATGTCCTGTGGATGCCATCGTTGAGGGGCCAAATTTCGAGTTCGCAACAGAGACGCATGAGGAACTGATCTATAACAAAGTTGGTAATTGCCTTTTTTATGTTGAAAATTACTTATTATCGGTTAATATTTTAGGAAAAACTGCTTACAAATGGTGACCGCTGGGAACCTGAGTTGGCAGCCAATATACAAGCAGAGTATTTATATCGATGAAGTTCTTCGGTGTTGTTTTTTTTTGCTCCTTTAATTCCTGTTGACGTGGTCATATTGGTTTCAAATTAGTTGTAGACTGTAGCTTAGAGCTCAATAAAACGTTTAGGCAACGTTTTCTTGGCATTCTCCAAAAAATGGCTAGCTCACACAATATTTTCTTTTGTAATTCTAATCAAAAGCAGTATTCACGATAGTTGGAGGGCGGTACGGTTTTGGTGACGTCATTGAATGTTATTGGAGGGCGGACCTTAGGAGGGGGTTCCACATCCCTCGCGGTTCACACCAGTGACGTTCAGTGACGTCATCAAAACTGCACCGCCCTTCAGACATCGTGATCACCGCCTTTAAGGCCGTGAAAATGCAACTGCATCAAATTTCTGTGATCACTGTGCTAGCGTTGATTGCCACACACATTTACGAGCTTGTTTGGAAATGACTTCCTTGTAAGTCAGTTCTCTCCAAGCACACGCTAGTATGTGGCGCTGAGCACGATGGATTATCACGTAGCTAACTAGACCGAGTTCATGCTTTACGATGTGGAAATTAAGAGAAGTTTTGTCTGCCAGTTTGTCTGTCCGCCGTAAAAGTTTGAACTCAACAATCACAGGGAACACTACTGGGTCACAGGAGTTATTTTAGCTTCGACACTTCCAGTTGTTTTGTTGAGAAAAACCGGGAAACGAGAAAGAGATTGCTCCTTATAGCGGCTCATATAAGAAATCCATTCTTCCAGTCACGTGGCGCAGTGCGGTATCCAATTAAACAGCAACCACTTCCAAATTTTGCAAATTCCCAAAGAAATTCAAACTTCCTGAAAATCCGCTCCAGCGCAATGTGGCTTGGGGAGCGAGTCGCCGGCATACTCGCCCCCTTTGGCGAAATAGTGTAAACCCAAACATTCCAGCTTTTCACGCATGGCACTTGAATCGCCACCTCCTGCATTGGCTACACTCCCTTGGCTCACGGATCTCACTCCGCACTGAAGTGCGCGAACACGCTAAGAGCCGCGGCGACGACTGGCTCCCCCTTTGAGTCACATTGCGCGTCTGCTTCTTCTCATGTTCTTCCAAAAATACGATTTCCTCATTTGAAAACCCCAATTGAAGATCGAATCTGACCCATTACCACACAAAGGGCCAACATGGCCAACATAGGGAAGAGGGCAGTTCGCCGCTGGTCGTAGCATATGTGCACCCTCCCAGCGAGACAGATACACTTATGCAGGAGAGATGCACCCATCCGACTTTTCTCGCATGTGACTTGCCTAATTCCGATCCTTCGGATTCGATATATTCCCCTGGCTCGCGGGTTCCCCTTCTTGCCAGGTGGCTATGGAAGTTCTTGCGGACTTCACCGTCACACACACCCAGGGTCAAGCGTGCGTTGAGGAATCCTCGACAGTTCGGCAGGGGGGGGGGTCGTATTCGGCCCGTTGGGAGGATAGAAGCAGTAGGGATCCAAAAACACAAACGTCGAGAAGTGATCGATGTGCAAGCCGCAAGCGTGCGAGCCATTATTTTCAATAACAATGTTATTCCGCTCACACAAAATTCTCATGGTCCACGCAGTGTTGTAATTCCACGCTACCTCAGTGATTTCTTAACACAAGGTTGAAGAATTCGAATCTTACAACCTCCGACTAATATTTTGTCTTACAAATGAGCCACGAATATGAAGGGATGTGAAGCACACGGCACATCCCTGCGCGGACCCAATGAGTAGCGCACGCTTCAACTACGGCCCCCTGAAGAAAAATATTGATTAAGGGAGAAAACTAGAGGTCCCGAAAGGTTCCGTGTAAAATGGCAGGGAGAGATCCACTGTTCAGCAGTCTTCGGCGTTAAATTCGAATGCATATAATCGTTGAAGTTGGAAAATGCTATCGGAAAATGCTATAGATATTCAGTTTTATATTTTTTGTGAGGACAAAAGCTCATGGATTACGAACTTGCGCCCACTTGTGCACAACTTCGCCCCGAAAGGAGCTGTAGTTGTCAAAAGGAACTCAACGCAACGAAAAAGTACACTTCGGTGGTACTCGGGCAAAAATCCTCGACGTGGTAATTTTTCAATTACTGCACGTACTTAACTGTTCCAGTAACCATTTAATAGAGCAAATCTTCTAGTTTATGCTGACGTATTTACTTTTGGGATTTGATAAATTTGAAGGAAGTTATGGCTATGGGAAGTGTAAAAACTCGCACTCATCGTGAATTTCCCTCGTTAATTTTTTGAAAATCCTCGACGTGGGGATTTTTTGACAACCGAACGTATTGAGCTGTTCTAGTAACCATTTGATAGAGCCAATCTTCTAGTTTACGATGACATATTATGTTTCCCGACAGGACGAGTTTGAACGGAGTTATAGCACTGAAAAGTTCAAAAACTCGCACCCATCACCAACTTTCCTCGTTAATCGACCTAAAGTGAGCATTTCGTATCGATTCTCAAATTTTTTATACTGATTAGAAAGAGCACGTCGCAGAATCTCTAAATCTTCTTTCAGATCAGAAATTCGTTCATTTTGAAGAAAGTTATAGTCATTTGAATATATGCTGTAATTCGGGTTAGTAGATAAGCTGCTCCATGGCCACCGATGAGAGTCGACCTATTCGCAGGGGATTTATAGCTTCTTCATGTCTATTTTAAGTTTTTTTTTCTCGTTTCTAAGTAGGATTGGTTGTAAATGGTCTTTCGTCGTCTTCTTCAACTTCTTTTAATTGGTGAAGACCTTCATAGTGGAGGGTAGAGAAGAATAGTTGTTTTTTTCTTTACGGAAGAAGGGTTGGACAACTATTCATACTCGACTTCTTAATAGAGCATTTCTTTGACTTCGGCAGCTGGAAGGGGGGGGGGTCGTATTCCGAGAATTTCCTCGACTCCTCGCTTGACCCTGCACACACCCTTGAAATCTCTATGGCGCCATGCAATTCTGGAGGGGGGGGGGAGGTGTAGGAAAGCCACTATGATTGAGCTTAACGGAGAGGAACGAATTCCGGACAAAAGAGAACTGCTTATGCATCCGGAGTCCCTCTTCTCCTCCAAGGCTTAGTCATGAAACTGAGTTGTCCCGTGAATCTGAAGCAGTGTTATAGGTTGTCCCCGTCCTCCAGTCACATTGCGTCATCTCTATCTCAACACACACATATGTGCAATGTAAGGATTTAGATTCACAAACAGGTCTTATAAGCATCCCAAAGTTTGCCAGTCTCAATACAGTAGATTTCACTTGTGTACTCGGCGTAGAGTCTGGCGTGTGGCGTGAACGCAGCAGCACAGCAGTGTAATTTACGGGTTTTAGGTTACATGGAGCCTTCCTAGTGTTATCGTTATTTTTTTCTGTCCGTGCATCTCTTGTGTTATTACTTTGCAGTTTAATACAGCATCCTTGTCTTATTTTTCTGTAGAGTAGAAATTCAAAATCCTCCGCTATAATGATGCCGGGCCGTGCTCCTCGTTTCGATTTTTCGTAGTTGGTTTTGGTATAGTCGATCAGTTGTATTGGTTTTGGCCGCAGTGCGGTTTGAGGGGAGGCCGTCTGCAGGACGGCCACATGGCTCTGTCCACCGGAAAGGGAATGAGAATTACTTACACCTAGGATTCCTTTTTTTTAAAGTTCAGTCCTAAAACCGGACGTTCCCGTGAATCCGACGCTTTATTTGAGCTCCGCTAGTCACATTGCGCCTTGGTTTGGTACTCTATTGCTTTTTGTACAAATCTTCGCCGGTTTCTCATCCGTTTTTATATTTGAATGAGAAACCGGCGTAGTGTCCTGCCCACTTTCGTTGTTTTCGCTTGCAATTCACGACGGAGCTCTTGCACTTTGCGATGTTGTTTGTTATAGTAGATGCTATGAATTATATTGATCTTACAATATTCATATTTTGGAACGTTTCAGGTTGTATTCATGGGAATTTTCTAGTCACTGCAGTAGCATTCATGTCGCGCAGGCTGTTGATCTCGATGGCACCCGGTCCAATCCGCGGTCGCCAGTTTGCTTCAGAGCCAGTTGTTGATTATTACGCTGTGCTTGGAGTCAAACCTGGAGCTACTGCGAAGGTACTTCTATTTTTCATTGTTTTCACGGCAGAACTGAATTATTCAGTGGTGGCATCCCATCCGTCTCCTTGGGCGACGCGTCTCCGTCGCTGATTCTATCCTAAGTGGTTTGCGGACTACTTGGACTTCCCTCTATGGTCCTGCCACGAATGGCGGCGAGCACATGCGATTATAGAACGGGTGAAGCCCCGGGATTAAACCTAGGAGAGAGAAGGGATCCACGAAGAGCGCAGACAGGAGCATCCAACTGCGGCGGTTCAAAGGACCGAGTTAGTAGTTCGTCGACCATCCTAAGGTAGTGACAGGGTGCGTTATAGGACCACCCATACTTTGCGTTTTGGATTCCATTCTCAGAGAAAAGAATGCCTTAACAGGGTAGCTACAACTTCGTGCGTTCAATGGCGGGTCTTATGACACAACCCTGTCTCCCTCAAGCTTAGGATAGAATCAGCGGCAGGAGACGCGTCCTCCTGGGGAAGGACAGGATACGGTCCCAGGTCAGAGAACGCACCCCTTCTTCCTTCGTGGGGAGAGGCTGGTGAGAGAATCTCCGGGGAGCATGAGAACTGCCCACGAATCCCGGCGTATCTCTCCACCCTTGACGCGTACTCCTACGGTTTCATCGCATGGCACCGTATAAAGCAGTCCTCGACCGTTATAGCCGCTCGATTTGGAGGATTCATCCTCGCCGAGGGACGGCATCAGATTTCCTCTAACTGTGAAGGGCAATTCAGCGTTTTGGTGTCTGGCTCTCACACATGCACACTCTTACAACATTTCTGTTTTCTTTATTTCCTTGAAAAGGCTTAGTCCTGATATAACACAACGCATATGCTTTTCCATCTACATGGTCACCCTTTTGTTGACAGAAGTCTTGTAACCTCCAAGGACGCTGCATACGGTCCCTGATATTATTGCGCAGGCTCCTTAACTTTCTACACGCTTTTGGGCGCAGCCGGGTCGATAGTGGCGGCGATCTGTGCGCGTACATTAGAGAACGCACTCAAGGTGCCCGCGAACTGTGGTGATGGAGCGTTTTCAAATTTGTTCGCACAGTCCGCCACCAATCGGCCGCGCTCGTCGCGACCGCGCCCGAAAGCGTGAACAAGGTTGTGAGCCTATTTGCGTACATTGCGCACCTACCATGTTTAAAAATCGAACCTACCACCGGATTAGTTCTACACCCTCACATATTCAGGAAATCAAGGCAGCGTTCTACGACTTGTCGAAGAAGTATCATCCGGACCGAAACAGAGATAATCAAGCTGAAGCGGCCACAAAATTCCACCAGGTAATTCGGAATGTTTCAGCCTTCTCATTTTGTCGACTTTTTTTTCAAATTTTGCAAACGGTTTGGTCTTTTTCAATAATTGTGGTATGACGTTGCATTCAGCCCATCGTCTCATGGGAGTATTGAGTGATAGTGTACCTACGGAGTGCCTCTACCTTCTTATCTCTACTTCTAATTATGCGCTATTCTTCTCATGTCTCCTATCTGCGCGCTTCCTTAACACTATTTTAATGTGATTTTTGCATAAAAATACTGTTTTTGGATTGGTTTAAGGTGTCGCTCGCTTACGAGGTTTTGGGCTCAGATGAAAAGCGTAAAATGTATGACATGACTAGGATACGGACATCGCCTGATTTGAGGTTTGTGAAAATCAACTTTCTCATACAATTGCTTGGTAAAGAAACCACTACAACTGCAGAATCTTTAAAATTCCATGCTTGTCTGCGCCCCTCACGATTAGTTTAGTCACGTTAAAGGCTATGTTTTCGTGAAATGGAGGGCTCTGAGGTGGCTGAGCCAGTTACCCATTAGTATCATACCCTTCAACTCCCTACGGCCAGTGGATTACCCACCTCGCATCCCTCTTTTCTCAGAGCTCAGGCTTAGGCACTACATGTGAGATCCCAGAAGAAAGAACGGAGGAGGAGAAGAAGAGCGGAAATGGGGCTAATGCCAAACGTGAGTATCATTTTGTAAGCACACCAAATAACCACAACGCAGAAGTTTACATCTTATTTAGTAAAATGCAGCCGTCGTGACAAAGTGGCGTCAACTGGTATCAGGGCACCAAATTACCCGTACGGCGGACTTAACACCAAATTAGAATTTCTGATAATTGGGTGGGGGGGGGGGGTAGTGATTAGTGCCAATTGTGCTAGGAGTGTGAAACAGTGACAAGAAGCAAGGTTGCTTTTTTAATAGAATTGGTATAGAAGGTGGTCAAGGATCACTGCAATTGTTTGGAAGAGAAAATTATTGTGGATACGCTTGGTCACTAAATAAGAAGTAATTTTCATATCAAATGTTGGACTTTTTGAGTATTCACTTGTTCCTTTTATTTACACTTATTTTTCTTCCCTCTCTCCCCCCTATTTGTTTGTGGAGTTGTAGACGTAGACTTATTGTAGAATGGCTCCTGAGCTTCCAGTTCTTTCATAAAATGCAAACAAGATCTTGAATATTGAGCACTACCTATTTGGTTTCAGTAGCACATATGCCCGTCGAGCTTCAACGTCTGCTCCGACGAAGAGTTATACAGACATGGATATAGATTACAAGAGTTTTGAGCATTTCCAGCGTCTTAACAGGTAAGTTACTGTCTCATAATTGTTCATTGAGCGGTTAAATCCGATTCACCTCCACGGTGAAACAGCTATGGTATCGTGATGACCGTCGAACCATTTGACAAATATGATCGAAAACATCGGGCTCCTTAATATTTTAGGCAGTTTAGGCAAAGAAAGCAGTACCACTCCCATTTTGATATGCCCGAAGAGTTCTATGCAGAATTTGGTGGGAAGAGAAGAGAATTCAAAAGCACATATGAGCCGTTTGCTGTGAGTTACTTTACAGTAGATAAACACCGGTATTCCACATTAGTAAGAGACTAGTAATATTGTTCCAAGGATGCTGCATTATGTGAAAAACACATTGCTCATTGCCTCAGGCCTTAATCGAACTAGCACTTTTCGCGTCTCGGGCTACCCGTTACATCAATAAGACGCTATTTCATTTCAACTTGATTCAGCGTTCATGGATATACACTGGTGTGCAAACCTAGGACGTGATAGATGAGGAAACATAACTTGTTGATAGCTCCTTGCTTTTGCTTTTTGTACTGTTTTGTTCTGCTAATTACTGGGCAGTGACAGAAAAGTTTCTCTCGTACTCAAGTTTTACACATGTTTTTACCATGGTTCATCAGCATCCTACAAAAGGGTGATAAAGCATCTAGCCGGCATTGGCAGTGTACTGTGAAACTGAAAGCTCCAACGGGTACCACATTCATATTGTGCCATAACGTGTGATATGAATCGGATCTTCCAGCTTCACGGTCAGGGGCAGGTTGCAGCAAGCCCCAAGTAGGGGGTGAGTCTCCGAAACTCTGTTTTAGATCCCCTTATTCTTAACCACGAAAGTTGCATCATCGACAGAGAAGAGACACAGGGTTTTGGGGATCCATCCCCTAGTTGGAGCTTGCTGCTCAGCTCCAGTACTGATGCCGGCTTACCGGCTCATCACGGTATACATGTAATTGCTATTGTTGTTAACATTATTGATGTCCTGGTGGTATCGGTAACATACACGACCGGAAAGCGAGAAGCATGGACTCTATTCACGCCCCGCTCTGAGCGAAAGGTGTTGCCCATAACCCAGCATACTTGTTACAGTTTGGCATCGTCAGAGTTGTCACAGGGATGGTAGCTTATGGCAACATGGCATCATTGCGTCGAAAAACAACTAGCAAAAGAAAATAATCGGGATCAGTAATAGTATTCACTCTTTGTAGAAATCGATACACAGAGACAGTCGTGCTCGACAACGGGAAGAAGAAGAGCGTCAACGGGAGATTCAGCGAGAACAAGTGAGTTCACTTTACATATTTCTCAGTGCGCATGTTTCCACCTCAGGGCAGCGATTGGTTTAACTTTTTCGTTACTTTTTACATTTGAGTTACTTTCATGGGGCCTGGAACGATGGTTTTTTTTGTGGAAGCTAGCGGGTAGATGTGAATTTTTCATCGGTACCGATCGAGTGTGATCGGGCTGAACTAATGAGACCGGAGTCTATCGCAAACACAAATCTTATTAGCGTGTACTACACTTAGGATGTAGAAGACGGAAGGGAACTAACTAACGACGAAAAGTCGATGAGTTTTGGTCCGCAAGAATGTTGCATTTTTACTCAGGAACGGCTGCAGGCCAAGTATCCGATCCCGACATTTGAGCAGATGTTACGAGAAAAGCGACGGAAGCAAGAAGAGGAAAGCCGCAAACAAGCCGCTGGTGCCCTCGGTTTGGCCACTGCTGCCGCTGTAATATATTTCATAGTGAAGAAATTCTTCCGATAGTTTATAGTTTGTACAGTTTATAGAGTATAGGAATTGGGTATGCATTAGCTGCTACTTTTGTTTCACTCAGAGAGATGCAGATAAAATATTGCTCAAGTCGTTAGATTCGCTAATTGTTTTTTTCCTGAGGGGTTTGTTTTAACTCCTCCCTCCATTTATTGTTTTTGTACAGTTATTAAGGACAGTGATGGATTCGATTAGTCCTATTCCAGACTGTTCTGGGTACGTTTGATAAAGCATGCAAATATTACGAAATGGCTGAAATATCTTTTGCACTCACAGTTACGGTTTTTCCTGGAATCAAAGCCCTGCACCCGTGGTTTTGTTCCCTGTGGAGCTCAGCACAATAGTGAGCAGTTCTCTACCTCAACGTTTTCGACGGGTTTTTCTGTACTTCTTTTTCTGTGCGGTCGGCCCACATCAGTGGTTTCATTTTTTTCAAGAACCACACCAGTTTGGTCGTGGGACGTGCCTTCAAGCGATTCATTGCTGGTGACGGAATGCCACAAAATTTTTCTAGTGGCTTTGACTCGTTTGTTAACTGCTGCCTAGTGCTAGATCGCGTTTCGTAAGAGCCACATGAATGCTGAGTTATGGGAAAATCTTTTGGCCTAGAAGGGGTTAAAACCCGTATCTCTCGCTTACCGAGAAAACGTGCTACCAACTAGAGTGGGATGTTTTTGCCATACTGGGGTTAAAGCAACACCTCCAGATCGATTTGGTGGGGTTGATGCGGTCAATGATGAAACTGTGGATGCTGAGTTGATTGCGAATGGCAATAGAAACAAAGAAAACTGCCGATAAAGCCTTCGAACAAGGAGTCTCCTTGAAATAAGGGACGGGCGTGTTGGACGAGTTGTCTGGCATACAAACAAAGAAATATGATAATCAAAAGTATTGGGCAAGTAAAAGGAATCAAAAGGCAGGCAGCACTCCTTCGAACGCGGCGCACTTCACACCCAATCGCCCAAGGACAGAGCCAACGGTATTCGTCCAAAGGCCAAGAATAGTAACCAAAAGCCAGCTTTGTAAGAACCTAGCGCCGTTGTCGCGGGTTTTTTAGCCGCGGCAACGGCACATCTATGCTACGCGTGGGCTACTCTATCCCAACCAATGAATGTTTTCCAGCTGACTTCTGCTGGGGGTGTTGCTTCAAAGGCAGAATTTGCGATGAAAAAGGAACCTATTTCAAGTTAAGTTAGGGATGGTGAGTGGTACCAGAAAGAAGGAAAAACCATGAGAAACGGTTCAGAAACCAAGAAATGTGACTGTTTTCTTTCACCTTGATCTCGGCGTTGATGCGAGTCCCATCGTTGTGCCCTCTTCAATATAACACTCTCTCTGCTATCTTAGAGGCGTATAGATGCAGCGATTGATTAGATAGAGGGTGGGCGGAGATCGCCGGACTCGCCAAGATTGGGCCATGCTAGCTCTCCGAGGTCAAATCTTCCGCTGCCAATTGCGTGTTTGTCCGCACCCTCAAGAGGTCCGCCGGGTTTACCCACTAGGCAATTTCTCCCTTCTTCGACCTTCGTTCTTTCCGTGGAGTCTTCCTTCAACACGTTGACGACAACGTGACGCGGCAACGCGTCCCACTTTGCACACCTCATGGGACATTGTGACGCGGTAACGCGTCCCACCCGAATCATCCCTTTTTCTAGCACTCGCGCGACTTCTTCCTAAGTTCTTTGTACTCATTCTATAGATCATATAGTAGTGTAACTATAAACGCTGTGGTCCATGGATTGGTTTAATATGCTTTAGTTTAGCAAAGGTTTTCTAAACCTTATGTAATTCTCAGTTATCTTCCAACCACTTTCATTTTTGAGTAAACTAAATAGTGTGAACGTGCAGCTTCTAGTTCTCACACAATTAGGGCTTCCTCTCCGCTATTTTGGACTGACTTTGTTGCCTTTGGCTCACGGATTCTTTTTCTGCGACAACGTTACCACTATCTCTGAAATCGGAAATCTGAAAGGCTCAGACAGGCTGTGGTGCGTCACCATCTGATCCCTACTCCCAGCTACCATAGTATCTTGTTTCGTTGCATTCCGAGTTGAGTTCCAAAAAATGCACCTCGTGGGACAGCGGGACGCGGTAACGCGTCACGGAAATGGCGGCCGCCGATGTCCCACGAGGTGAAAAAAGGCAAAGCGTGCGCTGTCGTCAACGTGTTAAGCTGCGCCAGTGTCAAAAATAACGCGTAGTCGTGATCAGAGCATTAAATTACCCCTTCGGGTGAAGTTTCAAAGGTAAATATTTTTCAACCCTTTTTGGAATTGTACCGTTGCGAGCGTCTGGGAATAAGAGTGCAACAGTGTGGAAGATATAGGATGGAATATAGAAGTGCACAGATTAACCCTTTGACGACAGTGCGCTTTTGGTGGTAGCGGGCTCATAGGACCATGCTTTCTTTTCACGCTCAACTCTCGCTAAACCTTGGGTTAAATTGTCCCTAAAAGCACTTTTCTACCGGATTTTTGGTTTTAGCATTATGCCTATGTCTGTCTGAAGGCTATGAAAAGGTGAAGAGTCTTGAGTAGTAACCAATCTTCAGTCTAATGATGCCAAACCTGAGTTAATTTTTGAAGTTTTTTTTTTTAAATTTGTCGGCGAGCTAAATGTCACATTCTGAATTTTCTTACAACTAAACGTTTCTGTAAACCACACTACATATAGATTTCATGAGCCATGCTTCTGATCACTGCAATGGTAAAGTTGTTTAAAACGAAGAGAATATTAAGAAGCCACCCACTGGTGGATGCCATTGTCGCTAAAGGTTTAAAACTGTGGCCCTAAAGTACAAACGTGAGTGGCGAGTGCTGTCGTACCCGTACTTGACAGTTACACAATGTATGACAGTCCAAATAAGTTGAGCAGATTGCTCGCAAGTTCACACAGTAGTACTGCTCATCTGAAACCAATAAATGAGCCAATGAATGTACCACACTTCTCCCAGTCTGCCATTGTAGTTCGTTCAAATTATTCGAAAGTGAGATTCATCTGTGTCGAAAACTGCATGTAGTAATGTCCCCGATGTGCACGTACTGATGTTTGCACTGGAAACTTCAATCCAAACTTTCTTTTAATCCTGGCTTCTAATACTGAGATGTGTTTTTGGTAGCTCATTTTGATGCACGGCGAGGGTTGCCGCTTACCCTTCATCCGGCCGCCCGCCCTCTCCGCAATATGCACAATCCCTCAGTTTTTGCCAGTCCCTCGATTTCGGCCGGCACGTTTTTTTTCGGCGCAATCATCGACGGTAGATCAGGGCGGCTACCGTATACGCAGCTGTGCGAGGTGAAGATCAAGGGAAAGTGTGTTTTGCGGTTCGTAATTCAAAATGTGTATGTTTCTGTAGTGTTCTCGGCACTGATACCAAATATGGATTTCTTGTTTGAATCGATGAATTTGCAATAGGCTTTATACGGCGCACGCACTGCAAGAGTATGAATCTGAGCCTTTCCGGAAAATCGATCAATACGAGCGAATCCGAACCAGAGCTCTCTGACGGTTCAAAGGAAAGTGACCTTAAATTAGGTTGCAAGGGAAGTTATCGCTATTTTTGACAGTCCAGGTTTCAATACATTGATTTTGATTAAATTTGCAGCAGACTGGTACCTTTTGCAAATTATTAGGAAGCGCGCTTTCCGCGCTATCGAATTGTGTTGTCAGCTTTGCCCTAAAACTACTGCTCCCACTTTTCAAGATCTTGAATACAACAGGCTCAATGAAGAAAAGCGCGCGATTTTCTCTTTTAACTCCAATCAGGGAAGGAAGGAGCGGAGTTAGTTCCTAATAAGAAAATATTCGTTTGGTCTCCATTTACGAAAAATGTGCTGTGCAGAGGTATTCTGAAAGCTTGTGAAGGGATGGCGAGAGCCTTGAAGGCGGTGAGGTGTCGGATATCGAAGGTTGGTAAAAATTAACTCAGAGATTAGATAGAATCAAAGGTGCTTAGACCTGTTGAGAAGACCATTCTAAATCAGGTGTAACCGATTTGTGGTTTCAAGTCCCAAGAAGTAGAGTGAAAAGTCGGGAAAAGTCGGCAATATGTACCGCGAAAGATCGCGGCTCCAAAGAGTCGTCTGCCCTTCTTGCACCTTATTTCATCCAATGAAAATGACCCGTTTTTGTGCGGATTGTATTGTGCAGAACGAATTCTTCGCAATAATATGTGAACCTCGACTCTGTAGTTCGATTACGATTAGAATAAGCAAAACTTTGTGAAGGAGGTGCGCTTCCCGAGCACAGGCGGAGCTGTACCAACGAGGTACCCGACAGGAAGCTCGTCGCACGCCAGGATGGCAAATACGTAGATGGGCCAGCGGACGAGTCGCAGCACGTACTGGGCGACATGAGACATAGCGTGGTGCGCTCTGACGCTTCCCCTGTCGTTGAATCGATACGCGCGTTGCGACTCACCCACTGAAACGTCTGCACCTCTACCACACCGCCATGCGACAAGCTTCCTGTAGGGTACCAATTATAGCGGGACAGAATACTTAACGAGATATCAAAATACCACGAAATTTCAACACATGCGCCCGGCAAGGACCGCCGAATCTTCTCCGCAATGTGCCCCGGTCAACGACCGCAGGACCTACTCTGCAAAAAATGAACTAGCTGGGATACTGAACTATTCCACGGAACTCTCACGAACAGAACTGGCTATTCACTGTCACTTTTCACTCGTCTGGACAGCCTCTTTGAAGTGATATGGTACGAACTCTGAAGGGATGTGGAAACGACTTTCGCCTTTGAGTTCATCGACTTTGAAACACGAGTGCTTCCAGCGAATGGTCGATGTTGGGAAGAAAGAGTAGTTGTTAGTAATAATATTTCGTAATAGTAATAGTTCTTCTCACGCACGGTGGTGTTTCAGTCGAAATATGCACTTTTGAAATTCAGGATCGGAATTGGCAAGCACTTCTCTTACAGCCTAATACTCTCGGCAATGCAAGTAATACGTATTTCGAGCTAAACTCGACTGGTGAACGCAACGCAACCGCGCGCTGCAAAACACGTCGAAACTTTTGTACTGTTACAACCCAGACTGCAGAACAGTCCATTTCCACTTATTGCGGTAATTCATCATCCTGACCAGGATATGATCTTTCGTTTTTGACAGTGGTGCTACTTGACCTCAGTTCGACGCAATTCGGAACCAAATCAGTTAGCGCAGACCAGGGCATCGCTTTTGCCGGTAGATGTCCTTACAGTGAGACCAGAGAATTCTCAGATCGATAGCTCAGTTACGCTCTCGAACTATTTCTTTTTACCATGTCTGTTCTCATGAAGATGATCTTGAAAGAACAACCCAGGCAGAATTCATGTGAACGACTCCCTTCGATCTGTAGATAAACTCTCTAAGGACAATCACAGATGTGTCATTCCCGCGCATGGAGATCATCCGACAAGAGCGCTAGTGCCTTGCAAGGTAAGCTGCTGCAGCTGCGAATATTTTCTTTTATTAGTCTGTTGTCTGACGCCCTCTCATCAATTGCGCTCTCTCGCCTCCTACTCTCCTCTCCCCGCTTAGTCTCTCATTGCCTAAGCATAACCGATTACGAAAGCAAGTGAGCGCCTTTAACCTAAGCGTTTTAGACGAAATCTTTTCGTTTTTCTCAACTGTCGGCCCATTTCGCACCAATACATTCATGCACAAGAAGCACAGCAATTTGATTCTGGGGTGCGCCTTTAAGCGTTTTCTCCTTGAAGAAAGAAAGAACTGTATATATTTACCAGATTGGTCCCCCGGCAACTGCCGGACCTCCGTTTCC
>KZ345809.1:65319-76738 GCA_002352805.1 Teladorsagia circumcincta | reverse complement strand
TCTATAAGTAGACGCAATCTCTCCCTCAGTGCCCTCACGGTCTTCAGAATATGATCTGTCATCGTCATCGAGCTCAGGTGACCTACAGTAACTGCTTCAGCCTGAAGCTATTACACCATTTCTTGAATCGATTTCATGTGGGATAGATTTTTAGGGACATTACTTATAACTATGCAAACCCCTTCCGCACCCGCCTTTCGCAACCCGTCATAACGCTATGCAATCCGTCGAGGACCCCATCGAGCTCGACCACTGTACCATGTTTCCGGGGCAAATTTTCCTGATGCCGTCCACGTAGATGGTCACTATGAAGAAGTTCTTATGAAAAGAAATGTGCTCTTCATTTCTGAGTTGGGCGCACTCGCGTTGAATTGAGCAGAGTGCGATTAAATCCATTTGAGTACGGAGACGAAATGTCTTTTTTTATTGGCCTCTCCCCCCTGTATAAGATTCATAACTACAACAATGCCGAAGTTTCACGAAGAGAAGAGTTGGAATTTAATCAAAACACCTTTTGAGGTCTAATTCTGTAGCACTCGCTTATTTTCAAAGCATTTGGAAAGTTTTATAATGGGTAGTGCAGAATACGAGTACGAGTGCAGAATTGAAGGAATCTCTATCTCAATACATGTTTTGTCAAAGCCAACAAGTTTCAAACCCAATATTCATCTATCTGAAAGGTTGCGCTAGCCACGAGAAGTCGCGCTGAATGTTTGATACCTTTCATTTTTCTTGATATCGCAAGAAAAGAAGAGAACTTGCCATTTACTGTACACTGTGTATTAGGTTGGTGAGGAAGTCCTGCAACACTTTTCTTTGAATTCTACTTTTTCCTGAAAAATCGCAGGTAACATTCATGACCAACAAATAGCAGAACATTCCCGAGGCTGCCATGCCCCGGATGTACATATGTATATAGGCGCTGCGATCAGTATCCAAGAAAATCCAGGCTCTAAGTCACTGTCTTGTACGAATTTCGCAATAACTATGAATTTATGTCAACGGCCAATATGACGTTAGGTTCACAGGAATGTCGTTTACCGCTACACCGTGTTTCACCTGTATCAGCGGTTTTAGTCGCTTGATATTTCTAAAGGCCAGCAGCGCCTCGCACTCCCCATTATTGCTTCCGTAGCCGTAACAGGTATGGCTGTTCCGGACTCTCGACTACAATTCCTTTGACATAGGCACCGTTGTGGATAAAAGCCTACGCTGCAAAATTTCAGAAGTTGACCGAGGCAGCTTCCCAAAAGGGCTCGTACCGCGACAATTTTCATTTCCTTCATGGCATTGCAAATCGCCACGTTACGAAATGAACTCTCGGAGAAATTCCGAAACTGTCTTAAAGGGCTCCACTATAAGAACGAAGCTCGTGGAAGGAAAAAATTGCCTAGTGGTTAGACAGGCGGAACCCCTGAGGGTGCGGGCTGATACGCAATCAGCAGCGGAAGATTTCATTTCGGCGATCTACTATGGCTCACTCTTTGCGCACTTGGCGATCCACGCCCATTGTTGATAATCACTCGCCGCAGATCTATACGCAGCGAGTGATAAGACAGCAGAGAGAGCGTTATATTGAAGAGGGCACGGCGATGAGAGTCACATCAATGCCGAGGTTAAGGGGAAAGTAAAGGGTCCCATTTCTTGGGTTTTGAGCCGTTTTTACGGTCCTTTTTTCTTTCCACTACCACTCACCACCCCTTTTCTTTTTTTCTTTTTTGAAACTAAAACTGGTTTCCTGTTCATCTAGCATACTCCTTCTGGTCAAACCCTGAATGGTTGTCACTTATCCCAGACCTTCATCATCTTTATGAGTAATAATTAGAAGATTAACTTCAATTCGAAAGCATGGTCGACTGCTTTTTTGACCCGCACTCCGCCACGTTCTGGAGAAGGAGCATCGAGAAAATTTCTGAGCGTTGGGGACAAGCGGTGGACATTCATGGTGGATATACAACTGGTCAGGGTTTACAAACAAAAAGATGAAATTAAAACCAAAAGTGGGAAAAACTCCACTTCAACCTAATATTTCTCGTTCAAATTGAACAGTTTTACCAAATTATCTATCTTCAAGTGACGTTGCATCTCTTGAATAAGTTAAAACCAGGCGAAGGTGTAGCAGAGAAAAGTGGAACCATGTGCACCGCCCTGATAACAGGTCCCGCGCAAAATCCAGCCTGGAACAGTGAAACGTTCCATTCACCCGTTCATCGGTCAGTTAATAAAAGATTTGTCAGGCATCATAAAATCACTTGTACAGCGGTCAACTCGTGAAAGTCGTGGAACCAACTAGAATCTAATCGTGGATCAAATCGTCTTAAGATGCACTACAACACAGAGAGGAAGGAGAATGCGTAAAAAATTGTGGAAATGGGAAATCTGTGCGAATGCTTGCGTTCTTTATTATTCTTCTTTGGAACAATGAAGCTGGAGGCTGGAACTCGAAGCTGAAAACTTCTGCATTGCTTCGTTTTTCTTTTCTTCTCGTGATTAGAAGTACGGGCTCCGAATGAAATTATCGGCTCCAAAACAATCAACGAGCAGATATACGAATCATCGAAAGATCAGTAGTCATGTCCCTGAAGAAAAAGTGCTCGCGAGATTTCCAACGGTTTTTGTCATCGATCAGGGAGTGGACGTCCAACAGAAGCTGTTAGGACTCTACTATTTCAACTGAACTTTAAATGGTTCTCTCATACACTACCGCCCCTAAGTTTTATAATACTAAATCGATTAATTCAGCACATTAATCCATCGCAATCCGCAGCTTTGCCTTACTTCTGGAAATATGGATCATATGACTTGATTGTGAAGCCACTGGACAGCCGTTATCAGGATGAATCCAGTGATCTAGTGAACATTGATTTCCTCCAAATTCTTCGGCCACATTGTTGGGAATTTCAGAGTTTGATTTTCCGCTTGCTAATGACAATCGTACGTGCAGCCATAGCGCTGTCGTCAACCGTCTAGTCCGAGTAGTAATTCTACTTGAAAAAATCATGAAACAATGACCATTCCAAACCCAACTCGGTAGGGGCTTAGCGATTTCCGACTTGAAATCAAGATTTTAGTGAATTTTTTTTCAGCAGTCTTTGTCACTTTGCAGCTGAACTGTGGTAGGAAGGTGGTTAGGGAGAGCCATTCGATTGTTCCAGAAAAAAGCATTCTCATCAATCGATGTGACTGGTAGGGTTTTTTACACATGAGGTTAAATTTAGTGAAAGCTATTTCCAGTTAACAGTGTCCTCGGGTCTCTCCGTTACTTCCCTATATCTTTTTCGTGGAGTGTAGCCAATTTCACAGATATTTTTCGGGTGGAAAGCTGGAACAGGTATCAAGAAAAAGGCAGCATGTTTTCATAATGTGCTGGAGCACTGTTCTTTAGTGCAATATCTCCGCTCTCTGCAGGTCTTCTCACGCTAATACCTGGGCTTTGTCACTAAACTGCTGTACCAGTCGTGTTCATTGATCGATGCCGTGGTTTGCACTTTTCTTTTCTAGTTTTTCTTGCAGCTCGCCTTATCACCCATCTCTTCGATTTGTGTTCTTTTGCTGTTGCTTTTGTTGTTGCTTTCTCTTTCCCCGTTCGACTTCTCTGTACCTTTCGTGCACCTATGGGTCTTTTTCTGACTGGACTACTGAACGAGAGACTTCCGAATTTTCTTCCTTGCTGGAGCACAGCATAAAGTACGCACTATCTTTTTGCACACATTTCGCTGATTAGCCTGAGCCGATGTAATTCAAAATAAGGTTATGATGTAATTCTAATACTCGAGGTGCTTCTCTTCACTAACTTTGAAGCGGTAGCTCGACTAACCAGGGATACTTTTGGCAACGATCTTGAGCATTGTGGTACAAGGTGTTGGTGTTTGAAAAACCTGAGCGACCACAAACCCTTTGTTGGTGCATTTGTCTACACTCCCGAACTAGACTTTCGAACAAATTTGTTAGTAATGGGTTATGTTATCAGCAACCACAGTACTGTGGTCTTGTCGCGTTCTAAACGAACGAGCCGGTTGTCTATGAAAGGAGAGGAGTCATTTTTCATCTACCTACTAGTGAACTCAACCTTCTTCAACGGTTACCAGGAAAAGTGTATCACCTGCAGTTGGCTCGGCATATAACCTTTCTATTTTTTCTTTCCTTATTGTTCTTTTCTTGAAATGATTTTGATCATGGTATGTTGCTTGAACATACGCTATACCATGCACTGATTTCGAAGTGATTCGGCTTTCCCCTTGCTACTGACAACCATCAAAGTCCTACAGCACGTTTTCGCCGATGTCTCAAATTTTCAAACATTATACAAACAGCGTTGAAACTCGACTTTGTTCATGACTATGGGAATGTCTTCACCGTGGGGTGGGTTGTGGGTGAATTTAGCAGAGGCTTTGCTTCAGGACACTGGCCGAGAGTGGTCCAGGAACATGCGCCAATCTCATCACTTTCGGTGAATGGTCCTTCAGTTCCCCAGATTAGACCGATATGATTTTGAGTATGGGTTGCTTTGCAGAAGAAGGTCTGTTCTATCATGCAGCCGGATTTTTACCATCTCAGAATGGCGCTTTTGGAATCCTGGGACGAGGCTGATGGAAAATCCCTGCGTCTTCCAGCTATGCTCTTGCTTAAAGTCTGAAGAGTTGTGTGAAATCTAGAGGGGATCATTTTAAAAACAACTGGTACGCCTCGATTTGTCATCCTTTCTAGAAATAAAATTGATAACTGAAAGTTAGTCCGGAATGCGATCGAAATTTTGCCGCACCACTAATTTTGCTCCCTTGGTTAGGTAAATATGCAAATTACGTTCCTAATTTAGAAACCTGATAGGCCAATGCTGTCCATCATTCCTCGTATTTGTCATTTACACTTCCATCTTTTACCGATGACGTGAAAATTGGCTAAAGATTTTCCAGCTTCTGAGCTCATCATTCCTAAATTGAATGGAGTAAGCTGAGCCACGCGTTATAAAAATACTGGACCATCCATTGGTGATCTGTTGCATAAGTGTGGAACACCGCTTTACAAATGGCATGAATGAAGCTCCCTCTCGTAAGCCCAATGGAAGCGATTGGGATAAAAAGGAAGCGCATTGGGAAAGCATATGCACCACGCGAAGCAGTTACTTGCCTGCCAAGTAAACCAAGTGTGTCGCTAAAGACGAAGGTGCGGTGATTGGTGAGCAGGACTTCGAAAACACTTCGTCACCAAAAGAGACCGCTTTGTAGTTCATTTGGTGATTTGGACGAGCTGAGTTGCCAGCAGCGGCACAACTGGCGCAACTCGATTGCAGCGCGGTTTGGCATGGCGCCACCGAATGCGTTGCGTTACTGTAAGTTCGCTTTCTGAGCTGTTACCCGTCCACGAGTGAAACCAACGGCCAAGAAAGAAAGCCTCGTGTTGCGTTTTCTTAGGGAACTTCTCAAATTTCCGTCAATGACGTACCATTGAGCACCTCTACGTCCCCCTAAACCCTAGAACTTGTTGTAATCGCTGCCTTTGAAGTAATAGTAGTGGGAGCATGAGCCTAGCTGAGCATGAACTCATCCTGTCTGTAACGGCAGAGCAACTATTTACTATACAGCGGAAGGGCTCAACAGCAATCAGAATCTCCTGTCAAATCGCTGTGCTCAATACTTCTGTTCCTATTTTCGCGTGGAGTAGATTGCAGATGAGTATGTGCCAGAGCGCTGGTACTACCGTATTCCGACGCCCGCGCTGACGCTAAAAGGACCGGCTTTCGAATCAGATTCACCTCCACACATCCTCATCCCACAACTGCGATACTGGAACTCAGAGAAGCCACTGCTCCATCCAAGGTATCATAATATGAAGCTTTGTAGGACTTACTGGACTGGCCATGAAATACCGTATCTATGTTAACGTGCAAAATGAGGGATCGTTCATTCAGCGCTCGTCCCTCAGTGTCGAAATCAGCGCAGTGCAGCACCTAATTAGCAAAGCAGTTCACGACTTAAAGCAACAGTCTCAGCAGGGTCGAAGTGGGCGTGGCGTACAGGAGCGCACCTTCTCTTGCCAGCCGTGGAGATTCGTTCACGATCACGATTTGCATAGTAAATCGACTTTTGCGACCATTTTGGGACAACAGGGACTATATGAAGTCAATTCACGATGCAAATCATGATCGAGAACGAATCTCCACGGCTGGCAAGAGGAGGTGCGCTACTGTACGCCACGCCCACTTTGACCCTGCTAAGACTGTTGCTTTAAGCTCACTGAATAGTGCATCCATCAATTATCCCTTTCATTTTCTTGGTGCCAAGGCTTGTGCGTTTTCTTGTGAGGTGAAGTGAAAACAGGGAACCTACATTACCTTATTACCTCAAATGTGACGGGTTCCATGATAGAACATTGCCGAGTCCTTCCCGAAGTCCTTTCTATCTATCTATTTCAATTGATTTTGAACCTAACGCTCCACCTCTTGACAGACGGTTGCTACTATATCTCCAGAGATGTCCTTCTTTTCATTCTATGTACTATCACCATTTCATTTTTTTGACATTCTGGTAACTCTCCAAGGTGCGTATTTCCGTACTTCCTTATTTCCGAATCGCAAATGGTGGCAACCATCGACATACCCACTGATCTTCTCCTATCTTTATAGCGGTTAATTATAATAATACATACTAATTGACGGTTTTCATATCTGCAGTGAGCTACACTCATTTGAAGGACTTACACTAACAAAGTGCTATTGTACCCACCTACGCCACGAAAAATTCGGTTCCTTTTTCTTTATTCTTTTAACCTATTTTATCAGTCATGTTCACTCAATCACTGCCGTCATAAAACCAGGAGCACCTAGAACAACATAGTTTTCCCAACTAGCATCTATAAATGCATACTCCGTCTCCGTTTGTTATAGATGCCTAGGGGGGGGGGGGTAGGTTGGGGAGAAAAGGACCCTTACAGCATTTTCATTTCGCGCATTAGGTTTGTTTTGCAAATGAGCCATAGGTAAGTCCATTGCTCTTCATGTACAGTTGTGGTAAAATGGTTCGCCCAAACCGTAGATCGTTAATAATATTGTTCTCACCTTGTCAATTCTTTCCAAGTATTTCTACGGTATGTTTTGTTGTCTTTGATTGCTTGCCTCCTAAACTTCAAGACATTTGGGAGGGAAGTCGCCTACTACACTGATGTGCAAAACTTAAGGACCGACGCAAATTTTCCGTGATGCGTTACTGCCGAGGTAGACAACCCGATAGAACCTTATAGTACATAGAAAGAACTACTGTAGTACAGTACAGAATGCGAATAAAAGAGACCGTTGTAAGGGCCACAGATATGTCATTAGGTCACGCTACTTCATCCATCCCGTCCCTAAGTTTTGCACACCAGTGTATTTTGATCTTTTTTTTTCGATAGAAAGGAATGTAGGGAGACCGTTTCGGCGAACAGTTTCGAACGCTAGCATGCCTGACTGAGTGCTAAGTAATGGTGGTCACAATGTTTCGAGATAAGGTGGAAAGCTTTTTTTTTCTAAAATTTTGCTAGGTTTTTTATGCTCTAAAAAGGGCCTTGTTCTTGGCTCCAGCGTCATTTGGCACTATTTTGAAGTCGCAACCTTTTATCATGCTTATCATGCGCATTGCGACTCAGTATTCACAAATTCTTAGCCGTGTCAGAAGAGAACTTGTCATTGTAAGTTTTCATTAGTTCCACTCAACAGAACGTTACGTATCACACACATTGTTTTGTTGTTTTTGCTTGAGCCTAGTGGAGAGTCGTTCATGGACCATCATACATATGTAGGGTCTCTCTTATTGAATACTATGGATCCATTGACTAGTTTGCCTTGCTTCATTCTTTTAAGGTGCCTTTTTATGGTGCTTCTCCCACCTTCTCTTTTTCTTGTCTCCCTTAATCTCACTGGTAACGCTCTTTTCTTTGCCCCCACTCTTCAAGCGGTCCCTTATGAGTATATACTTCTACTTTACTACTAATTTACTACTGTGAGTATATACTTTTTATACTTCTTTATTTCTGTTATTTCATTCGTTCGGAAGCACTGATGTGGTGTAGTCGATTGTGGAACATACTGTCCATGTATCCGTAAGAAACGCTGTCCGACGCTGTTTATGTCTAGCACAGTTCTGAGAGCACTTACTCTGCAATTCGGCAAATTTTCTGACAAGGCTTGGATGTCCTCTGTCTTGGGTACGGTACCCATGTCATTATCGATTCTTCCATATTCGTTAATCTAAATCAGAAGCTCCCATGATTTTGAATGAAAACCAGATGGATGTTGCATTCTAAGGAGCCTGGTCAGCATCAAGCAGCTCAAAATGAAACACCACCTCAGCAGAAGTCGTCTTGAAGAATTTATCCTTTGAAGATAGGGTAGTCCACGTGCAAAAGCGATGTATCGTTGTTGCGGCTCGACAGTACGCTAGGATCTACAAAACTGGCTTGTGGCCTCTAATCCCAGCCCTTGGGCGAGTTAACTTTCTGCGTGGTGCTTGCGCGATTGCATATGAACTGGGAAGTTAGAAGCTTGCTTTTCTATTGGTTTTATTTGCTCAAATCGTTTAATTATCCTATTTCATTGTTTGTGTTGGTACATATGCCTTTGTTATTATTCGTGTACGTATATGTGATTGAAGTTGCATTTCTTGCTGGAACGAACCAGCAATAAATGCTGACGACAGGCTAGTTCAAACAACTCGTCCAAAACGCCCGTCCCTCATTTTAGGGGAAAGGGGAGTCCTTATTCGAGGACTTCATCGGCGATTTTCCTTGTTTCTTTTTTTATTTGCAGTCAACTCGGAATCCACTGATGCATTATCGACCGCTTTTACCCAACCAAATCGATCTGGAGGTGTTGCTTTAATCACTGGCCTGTTGCATGACAATAGTACTTTTTCCGAATAGATAACCCACTCTAAAATTCCCACGTTTCACATCTTGTCAAAGGCCCATTCAGAAAGCATTCATCTGCTGTACAAATTTCACAATGCACCACTACACTCCTTGTGTGTAGGTCGAGCTTCACTTTCGCAAAGAGGGCAGGCCCAGCCGACAAAAATCAGTCAAACCGGCAACTATCACAAACTCTTTTCATCAGAAATAAGCTACTCGTTGAGGTGCACTGCACTAACAAGGGGGGTCTTTTAGGGCGAGCCGCGCTTCAACGGTGTCATGCTTATAGTAGGGCCGCATGTTGGGGAGACAGGACTGTTTCGTTTTCGCTGAATGGTTTTGGCAGTGCCAAAAAGACCTGTAAGGTACTGTTGATGGTTCGATCCCCGGTGGGAACTAAATTTTGCACTTTGGTTGGCGCCTACAGGTTGATGCCAAAAGTTTAGTGCAAAATTTAGTCCCCACCCCGGATCAAACCACCAACAGTACCTTACAGGCCTTTCTGGCACTGCCAAAACCATTCAGCGAAAACGAAACATGGTCCTGTGTTCCCAGCACACGTTCCCACAATGCAAAGAATCGTTTTAAAAAAGCGGGGGTTGCTCTGAAACACCCCCCCCCCCCTTTGTAAGTCACCACTTCCTTAAAAGAGTATTTTCGATAAGGTTGAAGGTCGAAGAAGGGGAAACCTACTTTGTAGTGAGAAGACAGGGGGTCGGGTGCTGTAGGGGCTCTCACATAGACTATAATACCGTGTTTCGTTTCCGCTGAGCGGCCCCGTGAGGGCCAAAAAAGGGTCGAAAAAAATTTTCTCAATTATGGGCGGTTTTTACTGCCTGGGAGTGACGCTACGGACTTGTAGGAAAGACCACGTGCACATCGAAGGGTACTGATGAAGGTGATGGCGAAAACAACACGAAATTCCCTCGAAATTGAAGTACTGTTTACTGGTAGTGCTGAAGAAAGCGCGGTGATTTCATAGGGGTCTTCGGCATGCTGTCTTGTGCTGCTGCACTGGTGGTCGAATGGATAGCGCGTTGGGCTTGGGTTTGCACGGTAGGTGTGGTTCAGTTCCGCTCAGGGGCTAAATCTTGCATTTTTGATTATCACTCGCAAATGCGCTCCAAATTGCTCCAGAGTCAAAACTAACACAATATGTACGATCAGAGCCATCAAGAAAACCTGCAAATGGGTTTTCCAACGAAGACCATTCATTCTGGCGCAAAATGGCGCCAACGCCAAAAACGAACGCCATATTCGTGATCAGGATCCCAATTTGCCCCCATGCGCAAAATTTCAGGAAAAATCGGGATTTAGACCTAACTTCGGAAAAGGGTGGTGACCATTGGCTACAGGTGGTCGTGCACCCGGCGGTTGACTTGGAAGCGAGCACGGCGCGGAAATGAAGCGGAATGTTCTGATGATTTACGGTATCCAAAGTTCGATTCATAGAGAACATTCCCCACCACGCCGCAGTCCTTGAGATCGCTCTAGCTATCGAGGTGATGCCTTGCAAGTAGGAGAGCCGTGGACCCAACATATCACGCCTTGTTGAATGGAAGAATTTGCCAACTTTAACTTCATGTGTTGTTCATCAGTCACTTGAGTGTCTGCCATTGTCCATTCGGTAGTGGAACATCTCAATGTTCGGGAAGAAAAACGAGAAAATCGTTTTCAGTTCACTGGCTGGTGGCACCTTTCAGCTACCCTGACCTATCAATGGCTAATTTTTCCGATTTGGGTCGAAATCTCAGTTTTCCCTGAAGCTTCTAATATAAGGGATATCGAGTGCGCTGATTACGAATATAGTAACCATTTTTTCCGAAAGCCCCAATTTACGTCACTTCGGGGCCATTGGGCGTGACAACTTTTTTTCGGTTAGATTCCCGTAAAAATCAGGAAGTAAAAGCTACTAATGGTTTTCATAATGAATATGATATCTATTATTGGCTCTGCCGCTATTTAGAGCGAATTTGGAGGCTCCAACCTGAATGCAAAAATTTTTTCATCACCAAGGATTGAACCTCGGACCATTTTCCCATCATTTTTCGGGGTTCGCGGGGCCGCTCAGCGAAAATGAACCACTGTTTTGTAGTCCACGCACAAGCTCCTATAACACGGAGAAAACCGTTTTGAGAGAGCTTTCCACACCCTGAACGACCTCCCTTGTTAATGCGTTTCGCAGCGAAGAACGTGAACACATGACGAGCAACGGACTTACCTAAAGCTTATTTGCAATCCAGATTTGATGCGGAAGACTCAATGTGCTGTCAGAGCGCTTTCCTTCTTCCCCCTCCCCTCCCCACCCTCCTTAGGCATCTGTAACAAACGGAGAGGTATCAGACCTTTATTGATGTCAGTTAGGGAAACTGCATTGTTCTGGGTGCTCCAGGTTTTATGGTGGTAGTGATTGAGTGAACATAGGCGTTCACTCTTACACTAGCCATCTCTTTTTGCACCAAACATCGAGAAGATCTGTAGTCATGAGAAAGCGTTAAAGATCTTTCAAAGTGAAGAAAAGCTGCAACTGTCATGCCCC
>KZ345808.1:17039-27359 GCA_002352805.1 Teladorsagia circumcincta | reverse complement strand
TGAATCGTTCCGAGCGGTAATTACCAATTGGCGATGCGTGTTAGCAAAGAGCGGCCATCGGTATTGTGTCCCGTTGGAACTGTACTTACTGGGGATAATCCGGGAATAATTACTGTCCAGTACCGTTACCTGATAATGCTACTGTTCTGCTGTTAATTTCTTTTGCTCTCAGCAGAGCAATGAATGGTCAACCACCCATCTGACGGCCAATTTTGTCGCTATCGCGAGATCTCTCAAGATCGTTTAATAACGCTCTAATTAATCGACTGAATTGTTCCCGCAATCAATAATATTGATTTGCAATCAAGTCTATCATAGAACCACTCGAATACGGGTGGCTATTAAGGCCAACACGGTTGATCGCGATCAATCCTGCATATCCAGCCTGTTACTTTACGCGATATCAAAAACAATACAGATTGAGGAACGTTGTGAAAAAGGACGTGTTTTAACCGGTCGTCTCGTTTTGTTCCCCTATTCTGTGATAGATGGTTTCGGAAGGATGAAAAGTAGAAGTAAAACTTTCCCTCTATGTTTTTGGTTTCATTCTCTTGGAGGGATTGAGTGCAAGAACGAAAGCGAAGTGATCTCATCGCTGATCCCTGAAATCGCTTTTTAAATGTTTCCTTGTCCTTGTATTCCTCAAAAACGGCCTCTCACAGCGATCTGCAAGCGATGAGCACACGCCTCATTGCTTTCTCCTCTTCGCCGCCAAGACGGCTAAACTGATCCCACCTGACCTACTGAACGCTTTGGTTTCCAGGGTTGCGTAAACCAATTGATTCGACCATTCGAAATCCAAACGCTACAGAACAATGACAGTCGGGGATGCGATAGGCCCTCTCCAAGTAATTGATAATGTATTTAACAGCTCTCATGTGCATTAGAGGCACTATTATGCAGTATGCTCTGATAGTACTGAGAGATTTTCGAACAACATTTAGTAGTCATGCTCTACCTAAGAAATGTCGTAGGTTAAGTAAAGATATTACCATACTTAGGGTCCCACTGATCTATTTTTATTGAAAGCGAGATCGTTTGCAACTGACGCATTTCAATTTGGCGCTTTTACATTCATCTATGGCCCTTTACTTTTGCGAAGCAAAACATTACCTTTTTTGCGTATAGCTCGGTAATGCGTGGGAGGGGAACGTGCAAATCAAACGTAGCCGGGTCTTTGATGAACTCAAACTCACACGACTGCTGCACATTTTTCATATACTAACTTTTTTTCCAAAAATGCTGATGTCGAATTAGTTTCTATCATGTGATTAGGTGAGATGATTGTTTTGGTGTATGGAAAATCCAAATGCCTCAAAGACGACGTTGGGGCGATTTCGATTCAAAGGTTCCTTGATCCGAATCTGATCAGTGAACGGCTTTTGTAAGGCCACGGCAATCGTATAAACAGAGATTCGGGGACAGTATGAATTGGGACCTTAACTGTTCGGTAGTGACCAGTTTCATGTGACTGACACTCTTCTTGTTAGCCATCCTATTCCTCTGTCTTCTTGCTAAACTTGATCATAAGACCGAGTTTCGTTGGTAGAAAGCTAATCAAACGTAAAATGTAAAATGGGCAGTGTAAGAATCAGTGTAAGTGTCAGCCTCATAAAGAGTTTCGAGAAAGTATCTGGGATGCCTTTTCGTTTTACTTCCCTCTAATAGACGTACTTATGAATCTTAGATGTTTTGGTGTTCCATCCTTTACAACACACTTCTGGTGGCAACTTTTTGAAGGTGTTCTCGTCAGCGCTTTCCCAAGCCAATATCCTCTATTAGACCATGTTGTTAACTGTTTGAAGTGTCTAATGAAAACAGACCCACAATGATACAAGTCAAATGTGAACCTAACTAGTAGTGCTGGAGGTGATCGATTTCGTACTCGATTAGTCAACTGTGAAAGGACCGTGGAATGTGAATCGATTCTGGATACTGGTAGTGTATACATTGAGGTGGCTCCTTCATCAGATCAGAGCTGAGCGTTTATCTGGAATTGTGGTGAACCTTGAAAGTATGTTGTATTCAATTCGGAATTTGCAATGCCATCCACGTTAGAGGCTGAACGGGGACTGCTCGTATGTGTTAGTAGGTTCATAATAATCTCTTTTAGTGAAGAACTCAGCAGTAGGCAGATTTAGTTGATCGGGTTTTTACTCTTACTAGTTCTTGTACTACTGTAAAACCATTTCTTGCGTGGTTTCTCGCAGTTGTCGGCACTAACTAATTAACAAATTTGGTAGAATCTATGGTTTACCGCTGGTAGAAATAGAAAATCTCGATTAGCCTACTTGATGATGCGTTGCGATGATGTCGAGTGTTGGAATAACATCCCAATCCGGTGGGATTTGAGTATACAACAGCTAACGAATTTTGAGCTCATGTAAAATATGCTTATACCGTTCCGTTCAAGCCCGTATATTTTTTATTTTTGTTTTTCTTTTTTTCAAAAGCGTATTTGTCTCATCGCGTACCACTGCAGTTCGTATATCTCAGCATTTTTTATCTTTTTGTCCCACTTGGGAAATCAATAACCGTTTAATGATCCATTAAGTTCTATTTCATTAGTAGTAATTTTTAGTGTATTTCTCTGGGTCCCAATCATTCTCGGAATGTGAAAATAGCTGGACAATCAAAAAAAAACAACATCCATGTGATGGCGTGGCGCACCATGTGCGTCACGCGGTCCCTCACGTGTGTCATGCGGTCCGTGATGGGTTAATCAAGTTTGTGTTAAGAAGTAGTCTATTAATAGTGTAGGTCACTTTTTGGTCCCGTTAGCTTTCTCACTATCAGTGTTACACTTACGCTCTCCTTCAAGAAGCGAGAAAGTGTTGGGTGCAGACCACATACATAACTGACGACGGCCGCGAAAAAGCTGAGTTGCCGACTGCCACGTTTTCGTGGCCGTCGTCAGTTGTGGTATATGGTCTGCACTCGACACTTTCTCGTATTTTGAGGGAGAGTACAAGTAGCACCACGATGGATGCATGTATGGCTTTGGTGTGGAAGGGTTCAATCAACTTATCATGTGAGAAGAGCTTGCACTGCATTCAGAGGCAATTTTGTGACGGGAACTGTGGCATCAGATGAGGTTATATAAGGTTGTCTCTTTCTTCCATTTTGGCGCGAGGCAGGAAAATAGGAACCGAGTGTGAGGTCTTAGTCTCTGACCGAAACTATAAAAAGAGCACTTGCGAGTTATTTATCCGTCAAGATTACTCAAAAGGTGCTTCAGATCCTTCACACTCAATATTACGCTAGTGCAATTGATAACTCTCGGTTGTGTTCTCCCTTTCTTTAATTTCCCGAATCGTAGACAAATTGCCTTGTCCTAGAAGTGGAATTCTTAAGATTTTGTGCGCAGTTTTTTCACGTTTTCGAAACTGACGGCGATACATTCATTCATTAGCTATGCGAGACGTTCACCTTGACCGAATAGTTTCGAAATCGTGTACAGAGATTAAAATCGGACACGAAAACAGCGTCAGCGACAGACAAACTGGTAATGAACCCGTTGTATAGTTGCCGTCAAATCGTAGTGGATATTTCCCCGTTATAACCACACAGATATAGTATAGTATAGTATATTACCCCATAATCATTGTGCGATTAGAGCCGTTACCTGTGACCTTCGCGCGATCGATAATTGTTGCATGGTTCGTCAGTTATTATAGTACTATGACTGGCAGTAATTGTGCGGACGTGCACTGCACGTGCGGCTGGGCACTGTCAGTGGCTGGCTCGATAATAATCCTGTAACTGGCTAATTTGCAACAGTTGCTTCATATCACACCCTTGACATTATCAGGGGGGCCATATATTCTTTTCCTGGGGAAATGGAAAACAAATCCCTCCTGAGTTTGTTTTTCGGAATAGTTTCTACATTTCCAGCATATTTCAATTCTCACCCACTCAACTTATCACCTTCATTCTTGAGGCAGTCCAGTTGAAAAATCAAGAGCATTTAAAGGCAGAGTCTGGGATCGAACCGTTGTATTATTGCGCTTGCAAGTGACAGTGGATATGTGAAATATAACGCCAGCAATGAAAAGAAAGACGTCATCGACAAGGCCGAAAATAAAACCCTCTCTTCAGTAGCACTCAAGCGAAATAGCAACGCTTTATGGGCGGGCTCAATAATGTTGGGCGGGGTCAATGCTAATCCTATGGCCTTAGCGCGTCTGCCTAGTCAAATCATCCCGGAAGTTATGCACGTGCTTTCTGCTCACGTACCTCTTCACTTTTCTCAGAGAAAAGCTTAATTTCGATTAGAAATCCCGGACTTTGCCTCTGAATGGTTTTTTTTTCGAGGGAAATTGATGACGTCTGGCTCCAAAAGTGGAGCGAGTGTATTTTCCTCAATCTTGTTCCCCTGAATCGATATGCATCCCGATTACGTGTTCTAGTTTGCCTGAGTATCTCAGCACCGATCAACAAGTATCCGAATCGCTTTAACAATTTCGCAAGATCCAGTTCAAGCTGCAAAGGAGATTTAGCCTAGTCCTATTGCCGCGTCACATTTCGCAACTCATCGTGGATTGCTCATCGACTGTCCGCGCTCTGCCGCCTCAAGTGCTTCATCGTGTAAGCGCAAGCGTCCGGCCAAAACATGGTCTCGATTTCTAAACATTTGCGATTACGATTGAAGTGCTGAAAAGGAGAAAACCAGTCCCGAATGTCTGATAATGGTCAGATGGTTCTCGCTGAGCTCAATAGTAAATAAGCCCAATCAGAAGTATTCAGCGCTTACGGGGGCAGTCTTGCTATGTAAATCGGTTGCAGGACTTCTGTCAACCAGGGGGTGAGAGTGTAGGAGAAGAAGCAGACTTACTTTGTGGTAATAGGACTAAACCGTTTGAATGAGGTAAGGAAAGCGGAGATTCTGTAATAGTGTGTTTGTGTAAGAGCTTCCAGACAGCACAACAAAACACTGAATTGACTAACCTCACGGTTGACAGATATCCAGAGACCACGTAAATCCTTTGGTTTTTGTCACTCTATCAATGAGTACTTTGATTGTATTCTGAATGATGTGTAGGCAATGTAAGCTGGTTTCTGGAATACGATCGTACCCAATGTCAGTTCGTCAGGGCTGCGCAACTATTCATGCCCAAGGTTCGTCGTCGTCCGATATACACGCGGAATTCGGAGCAACGTAATGTACTGTACCCTGAACCTGGACATTTGGAGCTCTTCAAGTATGATTTCTTCGTTGATTACAAGAGTGAGCCGAACAAATCGTAATCAAGAACTGTAGTGGGGTCACACTGGTAATGTCCGTTTAAAGAATAGTAGTACTAGCTTACTCAGTTGGTTCGAAGAGCCAGCGCCTAGTGTAGTGCCGCGGCCAAATGGATCTTTCGTAGTATTTGTCCATCGATGTTGCGAGTCCTTGCCAGAAACCACCCATCGGCAGTGCACTTACATCTACAAACCTTAATTACTTTAAGATATTGTTTGAGCTGGAGTGCACCTGCTTTGATCAGAAATCCTGGGTGCTGTGAGCAGGAGTGCAGTGGATTTCGCGATGTTAAGAAGATCATCGGAGATAAACAATTATCCTTCGAGAAAGGGCATATCGTCATAATGTCACACTACTCTAGGCTACACCTCGTAAACAGGGACGGCCCGAAGGGCTGTGAGCTTGGATGGCGTTGCCGTACTTTGTAGCATTTGTCAGATTCTGTTTGGGATGCGCCATGCATTCTTCCCTCGCTCAGAATCGTGATGGTTGTTAATTGCGATATCTCATAGCATTTCTTGTGTGGACCAGTAGAATTCAGAGACCGTTGTCAAAGGAAGGATGAAAGGTTTTTGATGGCAATGACGAAATGTGGCCCATGGTTTCCCCTTCAGGTCCATGCGTGTGAAAAACGGCGCCTTTTCGCCAGTACCCTACCTCTGCTCTAAAATGTAGATTGCGAATGAGCATGAATGTCTTACTGATGGTTGAAAGATTCCGTTTATCCAGTAACTATAAAGTTCCAATGCTCAATTTACTAGTGTCTTCAAGTAGCATACAGAACATATTCAAACAGTCAATCTAGCATTTCCCATTTTCCACAATTACGTGCTTGAATGAGCCCTCAAAAGTAACCTCAAGTTTTAGAGCTACCAACTTTGCTGAGTTGTAGCTGTAGCCTGTAGTTGTGAAATAAAGTTTAAAGGGAAACCAGTTCATCTTATCGCTTCTGCTTACCTGGTTTTTTCATCACCCTGACCAGTGCAAACAGAACAGCAGCCGTAGACCTTTAGGTGGCGCAACTCAGCGGAAGTGCTCAAGCTCGCGAAACTTCTTCAGTTTTTCATGAAAACTGGGAAGACTTTCTGAACAGGCTGGACGTGTGGAGCCAGTCACTGTTTTAGCTCAAGCTAGTTTCAGGGGTTTTTGCGACCGCTTGCCTTCCAGAACGTTCAGTTTGCGAGGTAGTCAAGAGTATTTTAGTGATAATAATCCGAAATTGCTCGAGTGGAGTGCCGCTGAAGTGCTGTGGTTCGGCGACTCGAAAGCTTATAATCCAGAATCTTTACATACTGCTCTTGCAAAGGTCCATGGCAAACTTAAAGACACCTGCCTGCACAAACGATGGATATCCTCTCCAAATGGTGCAAGGCCTGGTAAAGGAACTGGGGGACGTAGATTCGAATGTAAATTTTGAACACTGTTCCTTGTTGAGCAATGAATTGTTGTCATAGTCAGGAATAGAACTGGTGATTCATCCGTCAGATGTGATTTTTTCTGCGTTTCAGTAAATTGTGCGCATTCTGCATAGTGATAAGTGGCTCAAGCTTGCAATCAGAATGTGATCACAGGCCCCTATTCGCAACCAAACGGTCTAGTTTGGTGAAACAGCTTGCCTGCTTAAAGGCAAAGATCAGAATCAGTTTGATGTGGTGACCACATGTGAATACAAAAGAGAGGATGCGTAGGGAGCCAAAAGTGGAGAAAAAAAGGAAGAAAAATCGTCGAAAACGTTGGAAATGCAAGCCTTCCTTCTCTACTCTGCGGAAAAAATTAGGATCAGGCAGGGAGCTGAGATATAATGTGAGTCGCGGAGAGCGTAAGAGAAGTCCGAGTAGCGAGAGCATAGCAGATCAACGTGGCGACGCAGATAAGAGATCGGACGGTGGGCGGGCCCTGATCTTTCCGGGCGTAGGAGGATCTAAGCCCTGAGCGTTTAGCGTATCATTGACGCGCTTAAGTTGCCAAGATGTCGCGACCTCGATAGTTGCAGACCTACCCCTCCACCGACGGGATCGACTTCCTTAGCGGGGCTAAGCCCGACTTTCCCCTTCAAACCTTCATTAATGAACAATGAGTTGGTTTTTGTCCTTCGACGTTTCGGTGACTGTTTTGATTTTTTTGAAATTGTTTTAATGCGTTGACGACTGCACAGGACGCATACGTCCCGCCTTTGTAGGCCATGACGGACAGCCGGGACGTATGTGTTCTGCACCCATTACATTAATTTTTTCCGCCCACGCGCGATTTATTTCCACCTTTTTTGTATACATTTACATTTATGGAGGAAATTGTAGCATAGTTAAAGCCATAGGTGCCCCAAGATTGTTCACCTGTGTCCTAATTTGGAGGAAAAAAATGGAAAAATTTCTGAACCTTACGAAATCTTAAGCTTACCTTAGTCAATTTTTAATACCTTTTTCTATTCATGGATATAAAGATTAGTAGTGTAGCATAAACGAATACGGAACCTAAGGAATAACAAGATATGTGTTTTGAAAGGTAGAATTATTAGGTCGTAAGGAAAGTTTATGTCGTTTTCGACCCTGAAGTTCAAATGTGCATATCACAACTCAAACACAACGATTTCTTCGTAGTAGATACCGTTGCAACCTACTCTTCCTTGTCAACATTGAGTGATTTGATCATCCTTATCGCTGAGTGTACTCGAGTTTTGGAGACAGTGAACTCTGCGAGGATTGTTTCACCTTTATGTAGATTTCGTAGCAGTTCTCTTTTAAGGTGCTCTCCAGATTAATGAAGAAGTAGAAGTCAATAGGCAAGCGCTGTAGCAACTAGGTTGTTCGAGGCCTTGTTCAGTACCTCAGTTAGTTCATGTATTAGAGGGAGGTTCTGCGGTCAGCGCTTAAGCTAAATCACGAAAAAAAGTCGGCCCATTTATGGCATGGCAACCCTTGCCGGGCGCATCTGTCAAGGTTTGGGGTGTTCGTCACTTGCAAAGAATACTGTCCTGTACAGTCAACAGCTTCCCGAGCACAGGCAACAGTTTTGTTTGTGCTTGGGAAGCTGCGCCTGTTGCAGAGGGTGTAAGCACAATCTCTCTACGTGCAATTTCCTTTGTGTTTGCTGACCTAGTCGTGATCGAACTACTCATTCAAAGCTTTTGGGTTTTAAGAAGCATCCATTCTACATTTAATATCTCAATCCGAACAAAAAACGGGTGGTTTTCATCGGAAGATAATGGTAGAAGCAGTGCATACAGCTCCAGGAACCGCTAGTTTTTGCGGCATCATGTCATCGCCTTCTCCGAACTCCTCACTTGTTACTTGAAGACGCAATCAGTCGTGCCTAATTCATTGAACACTCCTATCAACAGTTCTAAGCACATTTGGTTCTCTCAAATGTTCAGGCAACTTTTACCAAAGTTTGGTTGCCAACGACCACCTCCACCTTTTTCGAAGCTCTCGACATCCGTATACAAGCATTTTAAACTATTTCTGCATTGCACATTATTATAATGCGAGAATAAATAGTTAGGTCGATTGTGAGCTGATTTCGCCATTCCTACCCTAATTCGAGTTAGAAAAGAAATCGTGCGAATTCGCTTGTTCAGCTTGTTGTTTGTTGTATTCAAGGCTCTGTAAAGTGGAAACAGTGTTCTAGAGTAAAGCTGATGGCGTCGTTGAAAAGAGTAGGAACTGTGCTCTCTAACAGTATGTTACCTGTAACAGACTGCCAAAAATTTGGTCAAAAAAATGGCTTGAAACATGAACAGTCGAAAACGGCAAGAACTATTCTTACAACCTCATACTTATAGCATCCATTGCACATAGTTTTGACAATTTTGTCTCCATTGCTAATTCACGTCTTTCGATTGAATCGCCACTACTATACCCCTAAGTAGGTTCCATGCACTGAAAATTACTGAATTAATTTTGCAACAATCAGGTTTCATTTATTTACCATTCAGAAATCGCTTGAGTCACCTGGGGCGGCCGCGTTCGCAAAATCGCGGCGGTCCTGCGCGGCCAAAAAAGTCAAAATGCGCGAATTGGTCAACGTGTTAAAGGCAGTGATTACGATAAACAGGGAACCTCTCGGGAAAGCATATGCACCAAACGAAGCGGTTACTTGGCTGCCGGGGAAGCGAATTGTGGCACTTACACGACGAAAGGTGCGCTGGTTGCTGAGCAGAACTTCTAAAGCACTCCGCCCACGGAAGCGATCCGCCCACCAGTTTAGTTGGTGATTCGGACGAACAGCATTGTCATCAGCAGCACAGCTGGAGCAACTCGTTTGGAGCGTGATCTTGCATGTTGCCACCAAACGCGTTGTGATGAATTGTTCATACGTCCGCTTCCTCAGCTGTTATCCGTTCATGAGCGAACACCAACGGCTAAAAAAGGGGGTCCCGTTTCACTTTTCTTGACGGATTCCTCTGCTTTTTCCGCCACTGGCGTACTATTGAGCATCCCCACGTCTCCTCTGCAGCCTTTAGAAATATCGCAATCGGTGCCTTTAAAACCAGTACTTGCAATTTGTTTGTGAGCGACAGTTGCCGTTGAAGCCATAACAGCTTCAAAAAGGCTCAACGTATGGGGAGGATGTCGTAAATGTTGAGATTATGTGAGGAAGGAGAGCGGATGTAGTCTTGGTAATCCTACTGATCCTTGATGGAACCATAATGGCAGCAAAAGCGTATTCTCGGCACCCAAAAACCGCTTTTCGAAATACAGAAATCGGGGCGTTTGGGGCAGATAAACCTGGGGAAAGTTGAACTCGTAGCTTCAAAATAAACGGTTAAGAAACCCAGGAGAAATGGCAGCAGAGCAAAACTTTACCTCCTTTTGTTGCAGATGGAAAAGTTCTGAGAAGATTGAAATAGCTGCAAGATTTTTGTAGAATCACGAACTAATGATCACTTCTGATAACGATTTTCGTTTCCCTAACGCATGGGATGTTTCGCCTCCTTTTCGTATTGCACCATGAATTCCGTAATAGTCGCTCCCCATCGGTTTGCACTAGTGTCGAATACCAAAATTGTTCGCTATCGGATAGTCAAGTGTATTTCATTTTTCAGAGCTCCGTGTTCCTACTCAACCTTATATTTACCC
>KZ345807.1:33466-44694 GCA_002352805.1 Teladorsagia circumcincta | reverse complement strand
CTGATGTTTTTCCTTGGGCACACTCATGTAGTGTAAGACAAACAAATAAATAAATAAATCGCACAAGTGCAAGAGAAATGGAGGTTCTAGTAACCGCGTCACAATGTCCCATGAAGCCCTCAAAGTGGGACGCGCAACCGCGTCACGCTGTCGTCAATGTGTTGAATGTGTCAAACCCACTTCGGAAACGACGCCATTTTCCTCAGTGTTCTTCTTTACAGCACGGACTGTTGCAGCAAGCACTGTGCTCTGATCGTTCCATGTCGTTATGAGTTGGTAGATAGCTTCACGAATTCGCATTAGTGCTTCATTGGCCTAGAAGTTACACTAATTTGGAGTGTAGAAACAAAATCGTAGCATGCAACATTTAGATCAGATCAGATTGGAGACAGCAACAGAGTGGTCAACTTGGAAAGGCTCGGCTGGCAAACCGAGCCTTTCCTATTTGTTCATGGAACTTGTGTTCGCTTCTATTGGATTATTCTTCAAACAATGAGCCACTTACCTTGACGGCATATATGTCATTTGATGGAATGATGACTCGATCAACGGAGGTCAGTTCTTCTGCATATTCGCGTTTCTCTCTGAAATAATAGAAAAAATTGGCACAAAAACAGCTAACTTGAACTTACAGCTGTAAGAGTTGCTTTGCTTGTACAGCGTTAGATTACATCTTTCTTTGTAGCGAAGAGTGGACTATTATTAGCAAAGTAAAATTGGTATGGGTAACTGGAAATGCTTTTTTGCCATGCTTGCGGCTACTTTTATAGTCCCTAATATGAACGGACCTTCTTACTGTGATTGTCTTCAGCTCAAAACCTCTTACAAAACACCGTCGCTACATGAACCCCTTAGCATTATGGTTACACCTGGGAGCTTATGCCCGGTTTTCTGCTGCGCAACTCGTTCGAATAATCACTTCAAAGGTGCACTCTAGTAGTGTATATTGACGACAAAAATAAAGCCTATGACTAAAAAAGGCGAGAAATAGAGCTCACGCGATCAAGGCAATAGTCTTCTCAACCACTTGACGAAGCACAGTATGGAAGGTACCAGCGTACTGTCCATAGTGGTCGTGTTGTGTGAAGATGCGCAGCCGATCTTCTGCCGTTCGAACAATATCATCCGCTAATGAAGCCATTCTAAAGCAACGCTCGAGAACAGTAATTCGAGTTCTAAAGTTAACAATTCTGAATCAGTCTAGCTCACCTTGTTACACCATCCAGAAGAGCTTGTTTACTGTACTGATTCGGGACAATGCGACATTGCACAGGGGAAAATTGGACATCGTAGGGGCGAACCTTAAGAGCTCCAGCTATGTGAACTAATGCATAGGAAAAGAACGAGTTGTTGACAAAAAGAATGAATAGATGGATAAGAACATACCGAAGAGATTTTGAAACTGGCAACATAATTGCCCTGCGAGTAGAAGTGAGTATGTTCGTGGAAAAAACAATGCGAGCACTCTTGTCGTCCAGGAGAAGTCACATCACCCTGGAGCTGATTCATTACCAAGAATTCGACAGCAATAGGCGACAACACGTGTCATTGCGGTCACGGGAAAAACAGTGATGCGAATGCTATGGGCGTGTGGATGGCGGTAACCAGATAAATAAACAAACAGGATACCAAGCATATAAATGAACGAAAGCTGTCGCCATCACACCGGACGCGGAACGACTCAACGAGCGAAGCGATCTTCGGTCAATGGAAACGTAGGCTCATGCCTTACCTTAGAAAATCCCGTGTACGCGATGTAGTCGAGATACTTCCCAAATGATAAGTGCCAAACAGATGTGTTCACTGGCACGACGGGAGATGACAGCTTGCAACTGCAAAAAATTCTTTTTTTCTGAGCTACATGCAGTAGTGGCATTCTTACCCATCACAATAGTTCCATGCGAAAATCTGTGATGGAGACGCATTGGCAATAGAAGACTCATCTGAACCGCTGACAACAATCTGGGTAGTAACTTCAACACAAACACGCCCATAAACCTGAACCGAGGAATGGACTGACAGGAGCGAATACTCTACAATAAGACTCACCAGCTTTCTTGAATGATCGAGCATAGGAACCTCACAGTTGGATGATGCGCACTCGTATGATTTGTTGAAGCAGAATCTGCAAAATCATTACGGTTACGGTCACTTTGAAGAGCTACTACTCCCTCGCCTACAATGCGTTCCTTCACTGACCTGCAGACAGTCGATCACATCAAGATTAGAAGGATAAAGCACTATTTAACTGAGTAAGTGAAGATTATAAGAATGAATGAATTTACGAACTTCGTGAGGAACTCTCCGAGTGTCATGTCGTGAGGTCCGTAGAATTCCATATTGACTACCCAAGGACGAACACAGAAATAGGGTGCGTTTGGCGATTTCGGAGAGAAGGAACCGAAAAGAACGGCTACTCGTTGGTGGACATAGGGATCGAGCATATCATGCCGCCCCGACCGTTGCCGTTCCTTCAAAATTCACTCGAGAAAACAATCGAGTTGGTGACAGAAGGAATGCTTACCTTACTATTCCTTCGCGTTACGTCTTTCGTTTTTCGCAGTTGGAGGCGCTTCCTGAAGAGAACCCCACTGAATGCTCGGAACGAGCTGAGATGTTCAGCACTGTCGGCATCGCGAGCGCCACAAGTCGCATAATAATGGCGAGGGGCGTCCGGAACGGGAATCTTAAAAAGTTACGGATTTCGCTAACGCTAACAACGAAAAAGGATGCTTACAAACGTTTTGCTGTTTGTCGAGAATTCGTTGAACTTCGTTTTCCTCCTCTGCCAGGCGTGCATCAAAATCTTTTGCCGTGAAGAACTGATAGACTGGCACGTTAAAATACGGCAATAATGAGCAATTCCTGAACATTCACTTTCCTAGCTCACGGATGAAGTACCACAAGAACTTCAAAGCCTCACGTACCTTCCCTTCATTGATTCCAAATAAGGAGGCTCGTAGTCAATAAATGGTGAAGCAGATAGAACACTCTCTGCGAGGGCTTGTTCGAAATCCGACTGAAAATAAGAATTTGCTGAAGCACGGAAAACAGTAGAGTAAACTCATGCTTGCATTCAACCATGGTGGCCAGCCGTTCTTTGCGTATCTCTACTTCTTTTAGCCTCTTCTCCATGGATAATTAATTGCCACGAAATTTGGTGTTAATTGAAACTTCTCCTAGAGATACGGGGAAAGTCTGGAACAGGTGAGGCACGGGCGACGTGTACACCACACCACCCGAGTGTAGCTCCGCCTTCAGTCGGCGGGGCATGCGCCGAGGTTGGCCAGCTGAGAGCAGCAAGTTTTAAATCGGTTTCAGATTAGCCCAAAAGGCGAGCGCTTCAGTCCACTTCCTTGGTAGGATGAACAGAAATGCGCGATAATTGATCCTGAAGTTAAGCTCAGACTTTAGCTTAGGCTTAAGCTTGTGCTTGCACATTCGCTTACGCTTAAAGGCGGCTATTACGATGAAAATGCAGCCTACTAGAAATCAGGATAGAGGTAGTCACTGGTGCGGATGAAGAAAAACCATGAAATGGCTCAAAGCCAAAACGATGGCCCCCTTCCTTGCCCGTAGATTTCCCTATTGACATGACTCTCATCGGTGCTGCCATCTTCAACGCTAACGCTCCCTCTGCTAGGTGGCTGCAGGTTCAGGCATCGAAAGTGAGGCGTACCGCTCCGATAGTGCCGCGAAGAGGGCCATACAACGTCGTTAGGGGCATACCCCTTGCTGCGATTACGTTTCGGTCCGCACCCTTCGGGAGTGCGACTGTCATCGCACCAGATGAGTTCCTCTTCTTCGACCCTCAACCTTGTCGTGGAATCCTTTTTTAGGTGCAAGGTAAGTCGTAGGTTTATGCTTAGGCTAGCTACGAGCAACGTCAAGGGTGTTCTGCTTTAAGGGGACCTGACTAAGGAAGACAACTGATATACTACCCAAATAGGATGCCCACCTGCAGCACCACCCATTCTCTGAATGGGTACTTGCCTAAAAGTTACTACTCTAATATAATAATCTGCGAAGCAGGGAGAATCTAATTGGAAGAGCAATACATGCATAGATGCACAAGCACACGTGGTAGGCCCGCCCAAGATGGATGGAGTGAGTGACTGAGTGGGCACTTGTCTACAAACCTCCCTATATCGGTTCCGAAAATCTTCACAGAGAAGGAATAAGCGAACAAGAGCTACCAGTGAAAGAAATTTCAAGTGGGTCGATCATGTACGGAAAGATTGCTATAGAACCATTCACGCCGGTTCAAGACAGCCCAAAGATCGGAAAACAGTGCACATGAAATGGAAATGCAGAGTGGTCAAGTGCCATCGATGGGCGTGGTCTACCCGAACCGGGCGGGGTTTGCCATGAAACTTACAATTCGCCCCCAAGGTGATCCAGGACGTGGAAAAAGTGGATAGGAGCAGGCGCAAGTGGGCAAAGTGCCAATGGTGGGCGGGGTGGCATCGAAGTGGGCGGGTTTCCACAAAGTTTGTAATTCGCTAGCTAGTGGCTCTTGAATAAGAAACGATTGGATAGGGACATAGGGAGGGCCAAGATCAAGCATCAGTAGTGGGGGTCATGTATCGGAGTGCGCGGAGCTTCTTACGAAATCTATGGAACGTTACCAGGACTGCCCAGAGACCGGCAAAAAGTGCATGGACTGGCAAGTCTTTCACGGTGAACATCGTCAAAGTGGAAGCGGAAATTGAAGTGAGGAAGTCTGGATGTCTCGTTCAGTTACTGGAGTACAGTGCGACGACTTATGAGAATGACAGAAATGCGGGCAATTCGTGACATGAACAATCACCTTTTCCGTATTCTGCTCAATAGCTTCCCTTCGAGCTTCGCACACATCACAGCTAGACGTTTGGTACACCATTCGAATATTGAACATGTTTAAAAATGCTATTTCTAGTCGAGATGAATACAGAATTGAGGTCAGAAACAACAATATGCGCTGAAAGTATTACTGAGTTTGAAAGAATAAATACCGAGGAATGGACACAAAATTAAAAGAAAGTTAACAGTTACAGGTAATACGAAAAAGATTCCAAAACTCACCTTCACGGCTTTTAATTCTCGTAAATCACCACCCTTCAACAGCACACTACACCCTCGATCAGGAGGACATTCATTCAGGATCTGAACGGGACAAATTGAAATAAAACTTCTGAAACTGGTGCAAGGAAGGCATGACATATCAAGACAGTACCAAAAGGTGTTTGTTGCGCCCATCTTTGAAAGTGACCGCTCGTTGAGCGAAATACGGACAGAATCCTATATTTTGCTGGATAAGCTGAGCATCAGAGCTGGGAAGTATATCAGCTCCAGTTGAACGTGCCACCCGTTGCAATACACTAAACTGATTTGGATATATTGCAAAGAAGTCGAAAAGCGGTCTAGAACGATTGCCATCTCTTTCCATGCACACGCTTCGGATATTTGATTCCGTGTCAAATCTTGCTAATCCGACGGAGCTGTTTTTTACCCCTCAAAGTTGACTAAATGGTACCACACTCGTCTGGGGGATAACAAAGACTGACTTGTACATGAACTGACCCCACAATGACTGTAGAGTTAAATCACATTCAGGATTTAAAGCGACACCCCCAGAAGAACTCGTGTCGAACATTCTAGTCAGTGGGTGGGATAGAGTAGCACACGAGTAGCACAGATGTGCTGTTGTCGCGGCTTGAAAGTGCGCGACAATGGCGCGTAGTGTCTTACAGGGTCAGCATTTGACGACTGATCTTCACCATTCGGACGAGAGACCTCGCGAGCACCCCATGAAACCTAGTGTGCATGATGGTGCTGCAACCACTTCAAATACGCTCGGGTTAGTGGAGCGATGGAGCAAGCAGGTTCGGCACTCGTCGGCCTGCCACCTCTTTTGTTTGAGAGTAATACTTGTAGTGGCTTCATCGACTGTTTTCTTTGCTTTTTTTCATTTTATTCAACTGACTATCTACAACTCCACTACCGACCGCTGTAAACTCACATATTTGATCTGGGGTGTGCTTTGGATGCCACTATTATATTTGTAGGGCGAAAGTGGTCTAGTGAAAAGTGGCGCTGTTTACCACGGTCTGTGGATCAAATTCTGGGCATGTGTTGTCTGGGCCAACCAAGCCTTCCATTCCTCTGATATCGGCTAATTGGTCCAGGCCTAAATCGCATTGGAACTGCCACTAGGATTTTGAATGGAAATAGCATACGTGGCGCATCCCTAAACCGGATTGTTCAACGCCGAAGGTTTATCTTTTTCATCCTTTTATTCTTAGATTAGTGACATACAGAGGGAGCGGATTGGGATTGATTAAGAACCTCTACCCTCCAACCACTTCATTAAAATGCCGTCCTATTGAAGCTTCCACCAGCAATTTTGAGGCCTTTTCAAACTATTGAAACAAATAAAACCTACCGCTGGCTGACATTAACTACGAGTCGCACACCAGCCTCACACAACAAATCTGCTGCCAGTCTCGACACACCACCTTCCACCAACAACACCGAAGGACGCCGCGATAGTATTCGCTCCACCTAAGCGTACAATAGATGACATCGTGGGCAACATCACATATTGTAAAGACATCGGTATGGGCATGAGCATAAAATAAGTACCTGCTTTGAGAGGAATTCCCCTTCCTGATTCAAGATAGGCTCGAGTGTAGACAGGCGTCCCTGGACCCTTTCGTATTCTATGGAACCTGCCACAATCATGACAGACGCATCACGCAGAGGTTGAGCCATGGACTCATGCGAAACAGTTTTACTGCATACAACACCCCATATAAGCTGCAGAAAAATTGAAGGAGGTAACTATAATTTAGCGAAAAGAAAACGATAGTTCTTCACAAACCACCAACCTCAGATTGCGGCTCTTCGAAATCCACATACAGCTTTTTGACATGCACATAATTCACAACGTTCATGTTGTCGCGTCTCTTCGCAACATCAACCTTTACAGTCCGAGCTATTTCTTTGGCAAGCTTCAAAATGATTGGTTTCCACCTAAATGGGCTTCAACACTCGAACAAAAAGTATTTCGTCGTTCAGGAAGTTGAATGTGGTGTTGTACAATGAGATACCAATATGAGTGATAGAATTCGATTTTCCCATACTAAATCTCTTCCGGTGCTCGACAAACCTTTTCGAAGGGAAGGCGTACAGTACCAGAGAGGATGGAACAAAAGTGCGATTACATCTAGAGACGGGGAGGAGAAACCTCAGCTTTTTAGAGGGAAATTGTAGCATTTCCTTTTGGTGAAGCCATAATAAACAAGTTGTTTTTTCGATACTCAGCCACCTTGAGCCACACATGTCAAAAAAGGAATCAAGTAACATCAAGGTGAGCCCACACAAACTGCGGCAGCTTCCAATTTACGTCCGAACACGTGAGGTCATTCACAGAAAGGAATGTTTAAGGAGTTAAGAGCAGTAGTCCCGGGGAACCAGCCAGGATTGTGAGGATCATCCGCAATGCCTGCTGAACATTCACTAGCTTTGAGATCAAGATGATCTGCGTCCGACGTCTGGATGGAAGACACTGACTCTCGAAAGGGCAATCCACGACTTCTACCTTAATTTATTTGACAGCCATAAACACCTGCCCGTGAGTCGTCTAAAAAGATACGTAGTCTCTTCAATTGTCCGTTCAAAATGACATGCCATTTCGTCGGCGAAGAATGATGATGCACCTGGTTCCGACAGTAGTACTGGATCATGAAGGAAAACAGAACGACAATAGTCAACAGAACTCTGGCCATACTCTTCGTACAACAGCCGATGAAATGCAAAGTGATGAGCCTGTCGAACAAGCATAACTGCGTTGCTGCACCCTGGACCGCTTCAGACATTAATTCCTTGCAGTGATTCGTCAACATCGAATTCTGAGTTTCAAGGGTTGCGCCAGCGCTGTGAGCGAACACTTCAATAGTTTCCTAAGAAGGCTCCTTTGTCCATTTTGAGCACCTTCGAGAACAATGTGTCAGCAAGTGCTCTTGTGAGATAGTAGCAATTATGCGTACATCCATACGCTTCATCGTTGTTAACTGAATAGTAAAAGGGGGTAAGTCATACCTGAGATCACGCAATCGCTCCCGAGAGCATAGATATGACAATAAGTGTTCAGCCCTGAGATCAAAGGCTCTTTCGATATCATCATCGAGATGCGTTTTCGACGGAGAAAGTGATAGAGAAGCTCTGAAATCAACAAATATCAAGCAGGGTATGTATGGGGAGTGCGAGGAAGCAGGTAGATTCACCAGCACTTCCGGTAAGGAATCACATTCAAAGCTACGGGTAAGACGCGTTTGGACGAAAACATATTCAAAACACCTTACTTGACAGATGAAGACTTGTTCTCGCTTGCTTTCTCGCATGGAATGCCAACGGATATCGGAAGAGGGTCAAAATGGTTTTCTGTCGTACACGCTTCGCTTTCTCGTACTTTCTGAAATACAGTTCTCTTTTCACACAATATGAAGAAATGGTTTTGGCTGCTCTTTTTTGAGTGCCGTAATAGCACCGCAGTTCGCGTTACAATTGTTTCACAGGAATACTAATTACGAACAAAACTTTTCAGAGTTAGTACAAAAATTAACTAACAAAACAAGTCAAAATAATACTGCTAGAGCATTAACCTTCGTTTCATTGTCTATTCGGCCAACAAGCTCAACGTTATACGTGTGAGACGGACAAGTTGTGGTAAACATACTAAGAAAAGCTGGGTTAGGGCGAAACGATGCCCCAGTGGGATAAGTATGTGAGGAAGTTTCACAAGAATGCTGGCTTGTGGGCAAAATTTTCGCCCCAGACAAAGACCGGGACTCGAACCCACACCTCTTGTTTACCAGGTAAGTGCGCTTCAAGTTACGTTACCGGGGCACCATTTCATCTCAACTTAGCTTTCCATGGTATACTTGTCATAGCTTGCCAGCACTCACAAGAATAACGTGTGCAGCCGGTTGGCCGATTTCGGCAATGACCGCTAGGCTGAAAGCTTCAGCAATGAAATTTGACTTGACTTCTTTGACTTCTTACTCAGATTATTCGCAAGGCGAAATGCAGCCAAAGACAGCATTCAACAAACAAACAAGGTAAAAAAATATGTGACGAAGATTTCCGGAATGGAGGATCAATGAGCAAACTTTGAGGTATTTTCGCATGGGGTCCTGTATCTCAAAAAGGAGTTAGTTGTCCCAGATGTTCTATAATTTGTAATTTGTCCGCTAGAAGTACGCCAATTTGTATGGGTGCATACATGCTACGACGGCACTCACGTTATCATCCTTAATCGGGAGAAGCGTGTCAGGATCCATGTTGCGAAACCAGTCAGGACCAGAGTCTTCTTCTTCTTGTAAACTGGTTCTTATATTATCCTGCAACAAAACGAATCGAATCCGGAAACGTGATAAACCTATTTCCTCACAACCTCAGCATCGGGTCGGTTTTCATGCTGCAGATACAATTCATTCACACAAAGCAGAGATGGTGGTTTTCGCATGGACTGAGGAAATGAGGCTTCCTTAGTTTCCAAAGATGTAGTGCCAATACCAGACGGTCGAGCCCATAACATAGTGCCTGCAGAACATAGATTTTCACAGTCTTAGGAATGTCAGGAGAGATGGCAACTGCTATGATAAAGCTTAGAATTCATTAGTAACGCATAATTGCATTTAGTAAAATAGAAATGAAGAATTCAAACAAGAATCACCAGATGACACCGTGGATATTGTCGATCCCACAGCACTGAGAGAATCCCCATGATGCGTTGGAGACCCAGCTGCATTACTGGTATCGGTGTCCTCACTAGAATGACGACGTTCTTGCTCCGGTGGAAGATACTGCGCCACCATTTTTGCGCAATATTGACACAAACGCAAGTCACCAATATATCCTATAATGTCGATACATCCAATTGCGGAAGCAATGGAAAACAACACAACCACCGACAAGAAAGTACACATCTCAGAGCAAAGGAGGTTATCCGTTCCAAAAACCCAATTTTATCTAGAAGATGAAAGTCAAATCCTGATTACTATCTACTGCTACTGCGACAGCTCGAAGTTCAAGTTATTGAGTTAATTACTGTGCCTGGGACTGAGCCTTGGGCAATGACAGGGATCCTGGATGGAAGATGTGAGCAATATGTATTCTCCTTGGTGTTCATTCCCTGTCCTAGGCTTAGTCCTAGTGACATTTACCATCTGCGCTTCTGTGATTCCCCCCCCCAAGGACATGAGCGCCGCAGTGAGTTTTTGTGAGCCAGTTTGTCGCGACTCCAGCCTCTCAGGCAACGACATACGCTTTGAATGAGTTTCCATGGAACTAACTGCTGAAGAGACAATCTCAACAATTCTACGCCGAAACGGATAAACGCATCGAAGGATTCCTACATGTTCACCTCCAACCATTCCGGCAGCAATGAAGAAGCGCTCCCTGACTGTCAACACCTTCGGTATTTTCACATACAAGTTCATCCCAAATTCTCATAGCTTTCGAATTGAATATTTCCGGATGTCTAACTGGGCGTGGTGTGGAAGGCCCTCGAATTCCAATCGGACGCACCCGACTGATCAATTCATAACTAAGCTGACAAGGTCTTGGCATCTTTCCAAGTAAAATTACGTTCCTCTTTACTTGGATGCCGGCATGCATATTTTCACAGCAGTGAAACTCACACTTTAACGAACCACGTACCTAAGGCGGTTCCCGGCACATGAATGTTGCAACATTTCGCACAGAATATCTGTCCACAAAGGCGGCAATGATGCCTTCGTCTGTCATAAAGCGATTTTCGGAGTATGAAAATAAGCAACACTTTCAATCAAGAAATAATGAAAAAACTTACCTGAATGTGGAAAAACGCTCTTCGCACTGATAACATTCCTTGCCAGTGGAATCAGGCATCCAGTACTGCCCTTAATTTGAGAACTTTTTATTGAAATTGAGTGGACATTAATAGTAAAAACTGCAAGCTCACGGAAGTTGCTCCTGTTGTAGTCCATCAGCCCTGGCTTAGCCCCAGATTTGAAGATACTAGTCAATTTCTCCGAAAACTTTGCTTGCTTAGCATCGCTATCAAGGCTGTCTAAATGTCAAAATGAAGGATGAATTAGATTCTGTAGAACGCTGGAGATGTGCATGTCATACATTTGGATAAATGTAAGCGCTATCTTGCACTCGTGTTACTATCTTTTTCTAATACACTGCGTTGCAAAACT
>KZ345807.1:0-11106 GCA_002352805.1 Teladorsagia circumcincta | reverse complement strand
TGAATGAGCGCCTCATCTTAGTAGAGAAAGTATTTGCAGAACAAGGCACTGCCTTAGAGGGACATTCAAAGCAGGGTAGATAGTAGGTGACACCTGGGGCCGTAAGGTATGCTACCCCGAAAAGGAGAGGGATCCCATCCCGGTAAGGTAAGCTCTCCCGAAAGCTCTCGAGGAAAGGCTACGTTCGCCGGCTCTTGGTGATATCTTCTCGATTGACGTGCAATCGGGGAGATATCCCCGTGATTGAAAAGCAGTCGAGGAGGCATCCCCGAGAACGGATGCCATGGCCTTTACCGAGAGCTTTCGGGGAGAGCCTACCTTACCATGACGGGACCCCTCTCCTGTTTGGGGAAGCGTACCTTACGGCCCCAGGGGAGAACATAAATTGCTCACATCCTCTCCCAGAATAATCTTCTCTCCCTAAACCTCACAACGACATGAGCGTTCAAAAAAGTCTCTCCCCCGAAGCAAATCCAAGTAAGGCGCTACTTGAGGAATTGTGGTAGATAAGGCGAGAGTACTGGAATTCGTGTGGGATTCATGTGCTTATTTTTTGAAGTGAGTTTAGCAACTGGTGGGACGTCACTACTGATAAGAACTTCAGACAGACGTTTATCGAGTTCTGAGAAGTTTCTAAGCGTTGGAAGTGTTTCCGCCCTTCCTCAAGGACTTTCTCATGTCTATAAGGTGATCGTATTTCTACTTCGTGTCCGTGATTATATTTCCTTGTTCTTTAAAACCACTTCATACCTATAGTATGATTCCTACGCCCGTGTGACATATTTTCTCAGTGTCTCTTTATGTGGTTTAGTTGAAGGAGTGGAGGCTCATCGCACCCAAGGCACTTAACCATGTCATTCATTCCCATACTTATCTAGTTCTCCCTTGCTAGGCAAACTGGTTCACTCTCTTCGGCGTTTCCTCCTTTGCAAAAAAGGATGGCTGAAGGTGGCACGATTTATTGCATCAAATGCATACCTCAGCCCCCTTCCTCAGTCACTCTTGCGCCATTTAGTAAAGAGGAGTTTTATTTTGGCACTGTTTTAAATTTGCCCGCTTTCTTTATGCGGCTAATTTGTCATTCAAGATCACGAATTTTGATTGTTTTTTTATTTAGAGCTAAATTGAATTTCCTTTTTAGGTGGCCATCTGAGAGCTATCGTTCTGCTTTAAGTTTTAGATAGTTGTGATCACCTGACCATGTTTCTTCGTCTATTTAAAGTCGTTTCGTTTTTCTCCGCACATTAATGTCACTCTCTCAGCCACGATCACATTAAGAGAAGCACGTTTTCGGGGAACAGGTCCTTCTCATTTTTGCACTGAAGACGATGGGAGACTGAGTCATCTCACGTCAAGAAGTTCTTTGCAGGCAATTGCGTAGTGCTATGTTCCGTTGTTGATCAACAACACAGCGGTAAATTTCCAGATTAGGGGCCAAATGATGTTTTACCAAAAACTCTACAAAAATGAGAAAAGTAAAGAATTCAACGCTTATTGATTTCCGGGTTGCGCTATGCCTCCAACCTTATGGAATCGCTGTGGCATGGAATATGGTTAGGCTTGTTTTGAGTTGGTACAGGCTTACTACTCTACGAAATCTTGGATTGGGTATTCTACAATTAAACCATTCTTTCATTCAAAATGAAAACTTCCGTTAGTATGTATCAGGAGTACCCTTTTTTCGAGCACCGTCCTTGCTCATTACAATAATGCAAAGATGGCTTTTCCCTTAGTTAGAGAAGTTCCGAGCTGAAGTTCGTTGCATGCCCTTATATACTCTTCTGCGATAACACTCGAGAATGCGTTTCATTAGTCAGAAACCAAAATGTTTGTGGAGCTCTATGCCTACCCAATAGTGACTTCCGAAGCGGTGTAAAAGTGTACCAGTGTACAGCTTTATCTCTCCAGGTGGACATGGTAACAGTGAACCGATCCGATTTTAGGCCTATTTTGCCGCGGCGGGCTTCGACGCAAGATTTGACCTTCTGACCATGTGCGCTGTAAATGGCACCCGTTGGATGCTGATGCACTGCCCGCACAAACAACTTGCAGGACTTGAACTCGTGAATTTACTATCTTCTAAATTGATGGCTTCGATTTCTGATCGGGTTTAGATCCATCTCTAGGACTGGTTGAGGATGTCGGGTATGTAGTGAGCGGTTTTTATTTACAAGAAAAGTGGCTTTTTTTTTAGTCAGGGTTTCTAATAAAGTTGGTCAATTCGCTCAATTAGGGATGGTGAAAAGGTATAATAGCCCCATTTTGCAAATCACTTCCGGTATTCTAGGTATTTCCTTGTCAGGTACAGATATGTTCGTGCAGTCCTCGGGATTTGGAGCCGAGACGCCATCCTCCAATCGTCTGTGCTCTCCGCCATTCGTGGCAGGAGCATAGAAAAAGGTTCATGTAGTCCGTAAACCGAGAGTGCTGCGACGTACATTCGTTTTGATACTTGCATCGAACCATCGAAGATGGCGCTGCAACGATATCATGTCACACTTCTGTTATATCGATATAGTCGAGGCACAGCAGAAGCTAAATTGGAGAGAAGTACTCCCAACGGCACATGCGAAGAAGGCTGCACTTTTTGGAAGTGGTCCTATCGAATGAAAGCAACAGCTTCGAGATTTGCTCAAATACCTTGTTGAAGTTGACTCGAAAATATTGCAGCATTGCTGTTACTTAGTTAATCGCGTTATGAATTGATCAGTAGCTCAAGAGATTGGTTACAGAGACGAAGCAGTTGTTTGGCTCTTGGAGTTGATAGGGAGTATGCAGAAGTCTGACCCATAGCGCTTGAGCACAACGCTCTATTCTATTCCATACGTCTACCCAACACATTCATCTAGGAGCAAGCTTGAGAGTATTTTCTCCCGCCCCATTTCCCTCTCCTCCTCCTTCCATGGAGTACCCCTACTACCAGATTGCCATCTTTTTCTGTCATTTGTTAACGCGCATCGTGGAGTGTTCCTTCGACAGTGATAGTAAGCAGCGATTGGCTTGGTTCTTATTCGCTTTCATTTCATTTCATTTGAGTCTCCTCCGTAAAAGTTTATAAGCTGCCTAATAGTTGGCTTGAAGTCATTGGAAGCATGAGGAATACTTACCAATTAGTTTTTTACGTTTGAGTTTTCGACGTTCTTTTGCAAGAAGTATTGACTTGGAACAGAATGATACTATACCAGCTTATTTGGCAATCAAATAACATCCCTTCGCACAGTCTGTTTCCCTTCGTAGAAATTATTTCGTGACTATAATGACTTATGTTTATTACGTTGTTGCTAATATTATCTACATTGATTCATACCGTTTTCAAAGCGCCATGCGCTTTCTTCCAAACCTGTAGCTATTTGGCTTCAAATTAGGAGCCAGCGCTCCTCAACTCTCTTACCTTCTTTACACGTTGCCATTCATTTGGCTCAGAGTCCTGCCCTCAAAGAAAGTGGTCGAAGAAATGATTGGATTGGATCACCATATTCAGTTGTTCTAATGAACATTATACAACTGCCTGTCTGACTCTAGCTGTTTTTGTGAATGTCACATTTTCCGTATGTCTTCGGAAACGTAGCGGTTATCTGCAATCGGTTTAATCTAATGAAATTTGAAATAATATATGATGTTTTCTAGGTAAGTGCTAGGAATGGATTCATTTGCTATGTTGAACGAGGAAGTGTTCAAGCATCTATGCAGCTTGGCTATCGACAAGGTGAGCGACAAGGCAGAAAAGAGAAAGGCTGGTTGTGGCGGAGTGGCAATGAGGAAGAGGTAAGTCGGTTGCCTTTCTTCATGATATACGCTCAAACATGTCAGAACTGGCCCTTCGTTTGTTCCAGAATGAATGAATGTGTCAAATTTGGAGTCTCATTCAGTAACGGGGGTTGCGTCAGTTGATGCCACCTTTAAAAGTTCCAGTTTTTCATGTGGATTACTTTAGGCAATATAGCCACGTCCCCATTTACTGAATAAGACTCCGATTTGTTCTTTTTGACAGTGTTCTGGTAACAACAATACACTTATTCCCTTTTTCGGGCATATATTCTCGAACATTACCCTTTTCAAGCGCTGGTAAATATTATAATCATCCACAAAATCTTATGTACTTTTTGTATGCTCAAACAGCTCGCAATTTTATGAGTTCTAAATTTTCAATAATCATATTGAGCAACGTCAAATTGGTAGGCAATTCGAAATCAGTGCGTGGCTGAACCAATGATTGCGATACCAAAGGTGCAAATCATCAGTGGTTCAAAGAGTAGTCGTTGTTGTTCTAGATTCCGTGAAGTCTTCAATTCTAATATCAGTAATGTAAAACAAGTTGCTGTTTGAGTGTTCTAATTTATTAGACTGTTGTTTAATTCAGGCTTCTTATCAAAAACTTTGTTAATGACCTGTGTCGAAAGAAAGCTGAGGATGAGGAACAGGAGGACAGAGGCTGTGCAACTGAGGAATATGGCAATATGTATGATCAGGTACTACTTTTCGAAATGATAAATAGCTGAAGTTTGGCGTTGTGTCATTGTTTTGTGGCAGTCGGTATTCACTTCAGAATGGCGAGTTTGAGGACGACACGGATTCGTCCGCTCGAGAAGTCCCGAACGCCAATATGGATGAAATCCTGGGAGAGGGCGATAGCATACCCAGCGATGATGACGACATGATCCCCGCTGTAGGTATTTTTGTTCAGTACTTCTGTGCTATCGCTAATTGGTAATACTTGTTTCAGCACGATATTTGGTTAGATTCCGCAGCGATGCCCGACAACACTGCGCTGACAGATACTCTGATGTATGATACTGTACATTCAGGTATGTGTTTCTCAATATGGAAATCTCGCCTCTCCCAAGTTTGTGCAGCAATTTCGGAGCGCTAGGGTGTTAAAAAAGTTGCGAGTGGTGCGGATGTATGAACGAATCTGGCAATCTTGGTGATTTCTCTACTTAACATGCCTATGTGCCTTAATTTTCTTAATGTGGGATTTTTTGGGAGGTCGTGCCATTCACTTGCATTCGAATGAGAAAATATCTAAACTCGTTCACTTGACGCCCTTGTACCCCTCCCTTTTTAGTGGGTTCATTTCTTAATGTGCCAGCGTAATCCATTGTAGTTGTAGGCGGGAGTTCTCTCGGATATTTTCATGTATGAAGTTCAGTCGTGTTACCGGCTTCACCCATTAGAGGATTCAGAACATTTTGTTGAGTGTAATCGGGTAAAGGGATTCAAATCCCTTCTATATAGTATAATAGTTAGTGGTACACTGCTGAATAAAAAAAAGAAAGGCAAGTATCGAGAATACAGCTAGGAGCAATTTTTCTGCTCGATGGGCAGTCTTTGAGTCACAAAGTTTAAGGAAGCGGTTATAGTTTATGATCTTGCGATTTTTCGTGAGTAGATACGTATCGATCGCAGAATCACATGATTTTCATCTTTATCATTCGTGAGGGGTACTTGTCAGTGGCGTCATCGACATTATTCTTTGCTTTTTTGTCATTTTTAAATCAACTGGGCATCCACAATTCTGTCGACCACTGCAAACCCACAGATTCGATCTGCTGGTGATGCTCTAAGTGATTGATGAACAGCGCGGTTGGAGCAATCATTCTTTCAATTTATCAGCTTCTGAAAAGTGCTACTTCTTACCAGCGCACACATTCATGTGAAGAGCAATGCCCATCACTTATATACAGTCTCTTTTCAATAGTCATTTGTAAGTACCGAATCCAATGGAGCTGGTTGCAGGTCGTGAAGGAGCAATCGGACGTCTGGATGACAAGTCAAGCGAGTCACGGCTCACTCTTTATTCATTGTATTCGTCTGTTTCCGAATCTGCGGATAGAGGAGAGGAGTCTCTGTCAGCATGTGATCCTCAGGAGTCATTACTACCTAATTGGTCAGTCAGTTGGTCGCATATACATGAGAGTTTCTGACTGTGTCAAGCGTGGCAGTGGTTATTTCGGTGCTTATAATACATGCTGTCATATTATTCCAAGAGTGCTGCTCCCGTTGACAAACTATAGTGGGCTTGAGTAGTAAAGTCAACGTTTTGAAATATCAGCAGATGCGTTGATCATCAGATCATCTACAGTATTTGGTTTTTCCATTTGAACTTTCATGGTATTTGAAAACCCCGTCCCCTAATCTTACAGAATGCGATTGTTCAAGTAGTTGTCCATTCCTATGATTTGTTTTTTGTTGTCCCTGGTATTAGAAGAACTTCAAAGTGTTGTCATTGTCTGGTTTAGTTTGTACGATTGCGTACAGTCGCCGACGTTTGATGCCTCGTCGATGACGTCGCTGTCTACGATCAACAATCTGTCATCGATGTGTGATATGAATAATTCGTCAACCATACAACCTGTTTTGGCTGAAGAAAGTGATCAGATTTTCCTTTCTCTTGGCAATCACAAATACTCTGATCTCAAGACATATGTGAGTTTTGGAATTACTCAATCGCTTTCAACTATCAGAAGTGCTTCCTTTTAGAACCCCGAGTTTCCGCCTTCGTCAACTTCTCTACTGCCGACTAGTATAGGTAATCAATCTCGCATCAGCTGTTCTGTGGCAACAAAGCGTCGGAGTGATGAGGTTCGTCGATTTTTTTTTGTCGAATGGGAATTGGGGCAGTTTATTTATTTGAAGTTTTTTAGATGCTACTCTACGACTCCATTAACGCTGGAATTGCCTACCAGAAGAAAATCAAACTTTGAGTGATTAAACCTTTCATTGTTTTATGTCTAGTTGTTTGAACTATTTGGTTTGTTTAGTATTATTCTCGATTGTACTTCCACACCTTCCCTACGGGCGTCCGTTCCTCGCTGAGCTTTATCTTTTGCTATCTATTTTGTAATTAGTGAGTTGCAGTGTTTGAAGCTATTACTGAGCAGCGTAATCTGTTTTGTGACAAAGAACCTTGTCTTCACTCTTACCTAAGTACTCGTGTAGACTTCGACTTGATCTCTTATTTTCTTCTCTAAATAGGGACCGTAAATTTTTTTTGTTTCTCTCCGTGGTCTTCAAGCGTACTATCGGTCGTTTTGATTCCAGTTTTATGTTAAGACTGCCATTTAAGGATATTGCTCAATCCATTATTTGAGTATGGTTCTATTATATTTGTTTATCTGTCTGAAGCTCCTTTTGGCTGCAGCTGCACCGTCGGCGTAATATTAACCTTTCTTTCATTTATCCTGGCTAAATTGTATGTGAATTTTGTTGGGTTTCAGCATCGATCAAAGCGTTTTCTCATAGTAAAGTATATTAGTTTGTCGTATTTTCTCACATACAAGAAATACTAGTATGTTTGACAATTTGGAATATGGCATGTAGTGCTTCTTTTGTTATGTAAATCTGACGTATATTGGGGTCAATTCTTACCTCTTATCTCTTTCTATTACTGAGACTATTATCATTAGGCGATTATGATCTTATTAGGGACTTGTGCATGTGCAGTGGTGATTTATTGGTTTCTTAGGTTTAACGCGGGTGCTTATGACCAATGAGTACCTTCTCGATTCTCGTCAAGTATACTGCGTGCATAAATGGCTTTTATCAAGTAAAACGCAAAACATTTTTCGTCCATCTTTTCTCCATCTTGGAGGAGATTTTAGGCTTAGGAACGGAATCAATTAGAGAGGTGACAATCTTGTTTTGTGACACTCGAGCGAAACACTTTTTTTCTATGTGATGTGGGTAATGTAATGGCCCGGTTTGAAATTACATGGTGGCCGTACATATGTTCAGAGTTGATCGAGCGCAACGAAGGGAAATTATGAAAAAAGAGCCTAATCTCCTGAGAGGGCCGGCCACCACGGTCAAGCGTAGCGAAAATCTCTGAGTACGAGCCCCCTTCCTCTCTCTCCAGCGGCCAACGTCCATGGAAAGAATCACGGCTTTATTACACTTTATTACATTGCTACTGAAATTTGAACACATATTCAAATGACTAACTTTCTCAAAGTGGACGAGTTTTTTGTCAGAAAGCAGGGAGTTCCTTTACGAGCCATTTGTGAACAAGGTTAAAATTATGAAAAGCAGTCAGGAATAAAAAAAAAATTTGATTGATTAACGAGGTAAATTAACTCCTTTCAAACTTGCCCAATTCGAGAAATTAGTAATCATCATGATCTAGAGGATGTGTTCTATTCATCTATTCAACGGCTCCTATTGGATTGATGCATAATTATTGGTTTTTTTTGCGTTTTTTTTGGAAAGGAAGTGGCGCTTCGGCGCTTCCTTAATTCTTTTTTCATAGAAATAATCTTTTCTCATGATCAGAAATGCGTTTCGAAATTCACATTCATATTTCCGATCATTCCACCACTTCGAGAAAGGTTGGAAGGCGGAAAATGCCATTGCGCGATCTCAACGAACTTAATGGCGAGGGAACAATCAACAAAAGCCAAGTTGAAGGACGTAATGTGCTCCCTTATCCGCCTTTTCCACGGACCGAAGCTTCTGCAGACTACCACGTCAATCGGTCGTTGAAAAACTGGCAAACGAACCAAATCTACTATTCGCATGATTTGGTGGCCGTTGTGAAGCTGGATCGTCTTTAAGGATCGTGCCTTCCTTGCCCGTGGAATCGACCAAGTGGCAAGCAAATGGGGAGCACTTTTTGAAGTGTATGGTTACTAAGCTCCGGAATAATCCCCTGAACAAAAACTGGCGAACGAGCCATATCTACTACTTGGATGATTTGCTTACTTTTCGAATATTTTTATCACTCTGCTGAGTAAATTTTGTTGAAAAAAGCCGCATTAATTATGCATCAACCCAATAGAACTGTTCAGTACGTCCACTATTTAAGAAATGACCACGTCGAGGATTTTTGCCCGAATACCGCCGAGAGGTACTTTTTCGCAGCATTGACTTTCTTTCAACAACTGTTGCTCCTTTTAGGGGCGATTTTTAAAATAAGTGGGAGCAAATTTTTTGAATCCACAAGCTTCCTTTCTTTCCAGTGAATGTAAAATTGCATGGCAAGTCCCAACTTCAACGATTATATGCTTGCATCAACGCTGAAGGCTGCATTTCTTGTTGAACAGTGGATCCCTCCCTGCCATTACACAGGGAACGTTAATGGTCGTCAAAAGGTTAGAGGCACGCTCCAGGATCAAATTGGTGTGGTTCTTGCATAGGAATACGAGTGTATTGGTGCGAAGTGGGCCGGCTGTAAAGAAGAAGTGAAAAGAATCCAAAAGAATCCGTCCAGAACGCTCAGGTTCATGGTTCGCCAACCTTCGTAATCAGCTGTGCTAAGGCAATGAGAGACTAAGCGCGGAAAGGAGAGTATGAGGTGAGATAGCGCAACAGATGAGAGGGTGCCAGACAACAGCCTGATAAAAGAAAAAAAGCTGCAGCTTCAGCAGCTTACTTTGCAAGACCCTAGCGCTCTCGTTAGGTGATCTCCGTCTACGGGAATGCCACATCTGTGACTGTCTCCTAGGGGTCTATCTTACAGACGGAAGGGAATCGTTCACACGACTTCTGTCTGGGGTCTGCCTTAATAATAATAATAGAATGACATCATTTTGGACACAATGGTGCAAAGCATGAGCAATTTGAACTTCGACTTCCTCTTCAAACATATTGAGTAGATTTATGTGTTTGCCTTTGTAGCCTCCCCCGCCTTGATTTACATTTTCTTTGGTGGTGCTTCACCCTTTCCATCACTGCTGTCAACTTTGTACCCATTGATTATAAAGTACTTACGAGACGTTTCCCAGAACCTTTTGGAAACGTTTTTAGTAGTTCGTTGTTTCTTCGGCACGGGAATTCCTTCAACTACGACCATGGGAGAGTGGTTAATGATCATTCTGATCATAGTATCATCTCAGTTCCATTTTCATCGTGGCTCGATGTTTGTCATGACACCTGTTTGCGACCCACGATAGCGCGCGCGTCAAATTGCTGCTGAGAGATGGGCAACTCGTGAGAAAATCACCACAAGCCAACGAAGTGGTTCAGTTCCCATGATCAGCCTTCTTCCCAGAACCTGCTAGTTTTGATTAGTAACCTGTGACCATCGAAATTCACCTTCTACGTGCGTACTCACTCATTGGTGCGATTCGCTGCCCGTTCCGAGCTCTCTGCGCAATTCCAACATTTTCCATCGACTTCGATCGATGGCCTGCGACTGCACAGGATTTTCAATTAATACGACTCTACAAAATCTTTATCCACTCTTTTAGTGATTTACGGGCCTTTCTGATCAATATGTAACTCTAGTGGGAAACCCCGCCCATTTTCGTGCATGCCCCTCCCAACAGCTACAATTGAATTCCTTCTCAGCTAGCCTCTATACACTTTCTCTCTCGGTGCATTACCGGAACCGATTTATGAGAATTTGTAGAAATTTTCGCCGACTTCAAGTGTGCTTTGTACACCTTAGGCATTGCTCATTTCCACCAACTCCTTTTTTTCATGCCAAATTACAAATACATCTTCTTGGTAGTAAGCGCCGCCCCCTCAGAGCAGGACTCCTTCACCGCGGGTAAACCCTGAAACATTATTTAACAATCCATTTTTTCTCGATCTCAGTGCAGTTTCGATATTGAATGAGGGATTTCTCCGTCGACATAGCCTTTTTTTGTGCGGAGCTTCGCTTGATCCATGAGTTCTTCCTGACCATGTCTCGTCCATCCCAAAGTTGACCAAGCCGCTCCAGGCGATACTCCACGAAATTCTTGGCGGATAGACAAACTCACCAAGCTGCTGCTTCATACGTAGTTAGTATTTAGTTAGTATCTAGGTTGAGGAGCACATGTGCTGGATGCGAGTGATGCTGCTAGTACGGTCCGAGGAATAATTCCTGGACCGTACGGTCCTTCCTGGATCGTCCAAGCTGACCGACCTGTCCTTCGTGCCTTCGGGGTCGAAATGACTTGTACACTGACTTGTTCGTCGTTTGGACCTCGCATCTAATTGCATAGGGAATTTTATTTAGAAATGCCACCACGATTTCGAATCGAAGAACAGTTCGTGGCGCATTCTAAATGATAAACAGCGAACGTTTTATTCTTAATGCTATCATTGGGGTGAGGGAGAAGTTTCATCACGCTCATTGAAAATTTGAAATTGGTACATATATTCAGACAAAATGCATTTATGGTT